>BPTQ01000003.1:112365514-112505156 GCA_019973895.1 Chrysanthemum seticuspe | reverse complement strand
TCTTCCTTGTTTTTACTACTCATAAATGTGCGAGTAGTTAGGGGGTGTGATTTGATAACGATCAGGGATCGTTAGAAAATACTTTTTAATTACCTAAAGTAGAGAAATGGTTTTCGGTAATGAAGACCTCATCGGTTAACAAAGTCAAGTTCATTCTTGGAACCATGTTACTATTGGTTTACTAAAACTCGTTTAGTGGTCGAAAGTTGCCAAAACTAAACAGAAATGGTCTTCGACAAACAAAAGGATTGGCTAATCCAGGAGCAAACGGCTCTTGGTAAAGATATCTCAAATCCGTTGACGGCTTGCAATTTGCCCAAAATTGTATGGTGTTCAGCTCACCATATCTTTAATTAGTGAAGAGTTGGCTAGCCCGCAAGTTTATGGCTTGTGGTAAAGGCAGTTGGAAAACCATAATTGGTAATCGACTCACCAAAGATATTTTATCTAAGAGTTGGCTAGTCCAGAAGCAAACAGCTTCTGGTAAAGACAAATCAAAACCGTTGAAAGCTGGTGATTTGCTCAAAATCATTTGGTTATCATTGTACCAAGGTTCTTACTTGAACTGAAACAATTGGCTACTCCAGAAGTAATGGCTTTTGGTAAAGAGATGAAATCCATTAATTTTTCATAAAAGATTGCTAGGGACTAGCAATAGTTTAGTGTGGGGGATTGATGAGCGTGTAAATACTCATCATTTTTGTTCCTTCTGCACTGCAAAACCAGTCAAAAACACTTTAAAAAGTCTCAAAAAGACAGAAAAAATATTTAGACTGTGTTTTATTTAATAATTGTAAAAATCTAGTCCCTAGTTATGTAATTTTTCATAAAAGGCCCTCAGGAATTTTTAAGTTGTCAAATTTAGCCTTATAAAGTCTAGTTTTGCAAAATGACAACTTGAGTCCTTGGAATTTTAAAGATTGACAGAAATTACCCCGGGACATTTTTAATTTGAAAATTATCATTTTTGGTCCTTGGGAAAATTAATCTTGTCATAATTAGTCCTTATGATGAAATTTGGAAAATTACAGTTTTGGTCCTTCAAGTTTGGTCAAATGGCAAATATGGTCCTTGTGTATTACTTCCAAATCCAAACCAGGAATACAAATAAAAAAACCACCAGACACTCAACCACCCCTTTTCCCCCCTTTCCCTCCTTTTTCCTTCCTCTTTTCTTCCTTCTCCTGACACACTCAACCCCTGCAAGCTTTGTCTCCCCCCATCACTTTCTCAAAGTCCCAACAGATGGCTCAGATGAATTCTAAAATGGTACCTAACTGATCAACGGCTTGGATTTGACTGAAAGAAAGCACAAAAGATGTACTTGGCTGTTTTATCTCACAGCAGAAGCACAACAAGGAAATGAAGTGAAGACCTAGCTTTTAGTATAAATAGTCATGTATGCCATTGATATAAGCAGTCTTAGTTTTTTTATTTTCCAGTCTAGAATTGTATTGTTCTAGCTCAGTTCTTTTTTCATTTACATGTAATTTTAAATTTAATTTAATGCAATTTTCAGTTTCTTTCAAATTCCATTTCTTTGCAGCTTTACTTTTTATTCAGGTTCATTAAATCCTACGGTTTGTTGGAAGTTGTTTAAAGTCATTTTGAAGTTAGTTGTATTGATGCAAATTAAGTTTTCTCAGTTCTGACACCATTTTTCCATAAATTTCTTAGTTACTGCCCAAAAGGGGTGTTTGGTCTGAGTTTCTGTCTGGTCCGAACAAGTGTTTTACCCGTTTGACTTCTTGAGTCAAGGTCCCTTTTGTTGTTTTTGATAGTTTAACTGGTTTGAGTTTGGATTAGCAAGTTTGTACCAAGTTTGGTTCACAAAAAAAAAAGGGGTCTTTATGTTTCTAACCTGAACTCAGAACAGCAGTGCATTCTTGTTTTTCTTAAGCACTTATCAGGTTTGTCTCAGCTTATTAAGTACTTTTCAGTAATTTAGGTTAGGTTAGGTTTCATTTAGCCCACATGGTGCTTAATTCAGTGTTATTTTTATAGCTTATTGTTCATTTGATGATTGCTAAATTGTCAATTTTTTTTATGTTAGGATTCCCTTTAGTTAGTTTAAGCCAAATGCTTATTCCCTTGTTTCCTTAGTTCATTTCATTTTTATTTTGCTTATTTTAGATTTGTATTGCTTATTTTCCATTTGTTGCTTTACCCAACTGCTTTTTGGCTTATCAGTTGCTTATCTTGTGCTAAAATCTGGTAGAGGGGTGTTTGTTTGGTGTCTGTCCCCAAACAGCAGCTGATTGTTCTTCTTCTTTTTAGCTCTTAGTGTAGTCTTTGGCTTATGTAGGTTTAATCTAGAGCCTATTAGTTAATTTGATTATATGGCTTATTAGTTTTAGCTTGTTTGAAGTTTTTACAAGTGTTCATGGATGCTTTCTGCTGTCCCAAACAGCCCCTTAGGGCCAATCATAGCCAAACAGCCCTTAAGTAGTTTTTAGCTTCTAATTCATTTTGCATTCTGTAAACAAGCTTGTTTTTAAGATTTGCAAGTTTCAGTTTCTGTAAATAACTTGTCAATTGGTTCAGTTCCAAAAAGAAAATAAATGGCAAAAAGTGACAGGCAAGGGATTCGAACCTGGGACCTGCAGGTCTGCTGCACACTCACAACACACGCATTCCTTTACCATCTCTGCTACTAGGTGTTTGTTGTTATTGTTTTGCATTTTAAATATTTGAAGTAGTTCAGGCAGTTTTGATTTTAAGCCATTTTAGCTTATTTCGTGGCTTATTTCTAAAGCAACCACAAGAGTTTTTATTTTTCTTAAGTTTAGTATAATGCAAAGTAACTTTTGTGATTTTTTCAGATTTTTTATAATAGTTTAGTATTTTTTTTTATCATCTAATTAGATTAAAACCGTTTTTAATTCGTAATAAATAAAATAAAAGTCGAAAAAAATACCCCGGCTTTTTTCTAAAATCATTTTTAGTCATGTAGAATGTAGGAAAATTGTTTTTGCACTCATAGGACTTAAATTGCATATTTTTCATGTACGTTTTTAAATATAGAATTAAAATGACTTCAAAGTCTTGACTAGATTTAATTTCCTTAGTGTAATCAATCATAACCTTTTCCTGTTCAATATTCACTCGATCACAGATTCGTTGTATTACAGTTTTCACACCTCGTTGGGACTTAATGACCCGGGGAAACACTAAACTCCTCTGGACTTAATTGCATTATGTTCTGAGCTGTTTGACTTTTATGGTTGACCATTCACAAGTGGTTGACTAATAAAAGATAGATCGTTTGGGAGCCAATCAATTTCTCTAAAATCATGCATGACGAGTTCGAGATGAGTATGATGGGAGAACTTAGTTTCTTTCTTGGTCTACAAATAAAACAAGTAGAAGATGGTATCTTCTTTAATCAATCTAAATACATTAAGGAGATGTTAAAGAAATTTGGTTTAGAAGAGTCAAAACCCATAAGGACACCAATGTCATCTGACACTAAACTCACAAAAGATGAAGACGGTGAATCCGTTGATAACACAAAATATTGTGGCATGATTGGTAGTCTTCTCTACCTCACGGCTAGTCGGTCGGATATCATGTTTAGTATTTGTATATGTGCTAGGTTTCAAGAAGATCCTAAAACATCACATCTAGAAGCCGTCAAAAGAATTTTTAGGTACATTAAGGGTACGACTCAATTAGGATTGTGGTATCCTAAGGGTACGGGGGTAGAAACAATTGCATATGCAAATTCTGACCATGCAGGTGATTATTTTGACCGAAAAAGTACTAGTGGGGTATGTACTTTTATGGGATGTTTTTTAACATCTTGTTTCTCAAAGAAGCAAACGGATTGGCCGTATCAACAACCGAAGCCGAATATATCTACGCCGGCAAAGCATGCCAACAAGCACTTTGGATGAAACAAGCGTTAGTTGACTACGACATTCATCTAATTGACATAGCCATTCTATGTGACAACAAAGGTGCCATCGACTTAAGCAAGAATCTGGTATTGCATTCTCGCACCAAACATATAGAGATTCGTCATCACTTCTTAAGAGACAATGTTCAAAAGGGGAACATCTCTATTGAGAAGGTAGCATCTGAAGACAACATAGCCGACGTCGTCACCAAGCCGTTGAAGCGGGAACAATTCAACCTACATTGTATTGGTCTTGGTCTCATGGAACAATCGTCATAATTAGCTTTTAAATTCTACAAGGTATGTAAACACTAGCCTTCTTCTTTCTGAGTCTAGGATCTCTATTTCACGCACAACTCACAAGCAATACGGGAATTTTCAAAACCCAAGTTAAGTTTTAACTTATAACTTGTACTTTCATAGTTTTCTTTTATTTTTCAAAACAAGTATCTTTTGCAAACACGTAATTGCATACCTATTTTTTAAGAATAAACGTTTTATTCACACAAAGAAATCTCTTTTCAAAATGTTTTCTAAAAGGATACCTCTTCCCGTATCACTTTCATAAAAGCCATTTCTCAAGTCTAGGACAAATCGCTTTTTCATTATTAATACAAAGTAAAAACCCGTTTTCATTGCATCTCATGTCTTTTGAATGCTTAAGAGGACACATAACTAATATGTGCTTTCGGGTACATTCATTTAAGTAACAATGAATTAGGAGCACTCGGGTTATCTCACATAATAATGTTCTTTTTCACTTCTAGTTTATTTTTTCTTTTCTTTTTAGGAGTCGAGATAACCGCAACTCCAAATGGTTTGCATATAGGCACACACTAGGCACAAATATTTCCAAAAGGAAAATTTTGAGCTGCCTGAATCACTAGTACCACGGATCCCAGCCTTAATGCTGGACGGTTCCTTCAAAGGAAGGATCCGTGGGATCTATGAGACGGAAGCTAATTTTATCTTCTATTTTTCTCACTTTTGATGAAAACTTCAATATTTTCATCATTTTTTTATTATTTTTTTGGGAGTATGTTATTTAATACTTGTGTTCTCATGATCACATGCCTTAAATTCATATCTAATCATTAGATTTTAATCCACATTTTGGGTCAATCATTCAGTACAATGCATTATTTTTCTATAAATAGGATTCCCAAAATGCTTGCTTATTCATCACTCTCAACCTCACAAACAAACATCATCATGTCATTCAAAAGATCTTCCAACATAGATGAATCACCTAGTGCAAACAATCCCTTTCAAGAAATCCAAAATTTTGTCATCCCACCTTCCAAAGTACCACTACCAAAATCTAGAAAGCCCGCACAGATTAGCATACGGCCTTGTTGCTTAACAAAACCATCATCAAATGGTTCATCACCAAACACTCATTCACCACAAAATGCTTTCATTATATGTTAGGAATTAGAAATTCCAGGTATGAAAGAGTCGGTCACCTCAAGTATATGTAATCGTTAGAAAGCTCGTAGTCGTAGTTCTTTTATGTTAAGTAGTATTTAGTTAAGTAAAACCGTGGAGGACGGACGGGTCTTTACCCACTGTATGCCTGATCCACAGCCCGTTGTGTGGCGTTTTATTGTAAGACTATAAATACTCTCTACCTTCCAAGGTAGAGAGTTGGAGCTCATAATAAGAATTTTCTTTCTCTCACTAAAGTTCCCTAAACCTCTAACTTTCTCTCTCTAGAATTCCACTTATATGCCTACTTTGTGTTATGGTTTGATGTGTATGTGAAATCCAATATCCTACAATTGGTATCAAGAGCCATGGTTAGATCATATCTTACATATCTTTGGATTTCTAGTGGTTTTTAGGTGGTTTTTGAGTTTGAAAAAGTTTAGTGGTTTTTGCATCATTTGGTTGATTTCTAGTGTTAAAGTTTGGATTTTGATAGTACTTTTGTGTTTAGAATCATCTCAAGTGTTTAGGTTTTGATTTAGAAGGTTTTAATCACAGTGGTTGGGTTGTTTTTGGATTGAAAAGTGGTTTTTATGTGTTTTTTCATGCTAGCGACTTGAGCCACGGAAAAGTTTTCTTGGTAGCGACTTGCTTTACAATTTGGTAGCGAGTTGTAGTTGAAAGTCGTAGCGAGTTAGGGTTAGCGACTTGTCTAGTGAGACAAGCCGACAAACAGTACAGTTAGTGGATTCCCCACTACGAGTAGCGACTTGGTTTAAGTTAGCGACTTGTACTTTATATTGTTAGCGACTTGGTGTTAGCGAGTTGGTACCTAGCGAGTTGCTATTTAGCGACTTGAATATTTAGCGACTTGGTGCTTAGCGAATTGCTGCCAAAATTTTGTTAACGACTTGGTTTGTAGCGAGTTGTTATATAGCGACTTGGAACTCTTAGCACTTAGCGACTTGGTCCACTGTTTTGTCCTAGCGACTTGGGTGATTTCCTTTGAATACGGTTTTCTCTTGATTCAGTAAAATCCCGTGAAAGAATCTATTTCCCGGTTTAATCATAGAGTTTTAAAATCCCGTGTAATCTGTTAACATGTCTTCCAACGTTCCTACAATCATTTCCACTGTTTCCGAGGACGTTCAAGCTGCTGGCTCAGATACTCGTCCACCCATGCTTGACAGAACTGACTACGACTCTTGGGCTCAACGAATCAGATTGTACTGTCTTGGAAAGAAAAATGGTGTCAACATTCTCAAATCCATTGATGAAGGACCGTATCGGGTTGAGACGACTAGAGACTTAATTGATACAGCTGAAGACGGAACAATGATCTATGGAATTGACAGACCAAAGACATATGATGAGCTCAATGATAAGGAGAAAAAGAGATTCGATGCTGATATCAGGGCTTCTAACATCGTACTTCAAGGTCTTCCAAAAGACATCTACAAGCTGATCAATCACAACACCGAAGCAAAGGCAATATGGGATAATGTCAAGATGCTTCTCTCAAGTTCTGAATTAACTATGGAAGACAGAGAATCACAACTCTATGATGAATTTGAACACTTCAAGATGAAACCAGATGAGAGTGTTTATGAGTACTATGTGAGATTCCACAAGCTTGTTAATGATATGAGGAACATCAGAATGACTATGCCTAACATTCAGCTGAACTCAAAATTTGTGAACAACATGAATCCCGAATGGCATAAGTTTGTCACTTCTGTGAAGCTCACTAAAGGATTGAAGAATACAAACTATGAGCAACTCTATGCCTTCCTCCTTCAGAATGAGAGACATGCTATGTTTGAAAAAAGGATTCTTAATCAGTTCAAAACCAACCAGGGAGAGACAAGCTCTTCAAATGAATCAACTGCCTTCTACTCAAACATCAGAATCACAACCAAAGCCTCACAAGTCATACCCATGGGTAATGGTAATCACAAACTCATTCCTGATCCTATGTTCAAACAAGCTGATGCTGATGCACACGTGGGAAACTTCATTAATCAACTAGCTCTTCTGATTAGTCAAAACATGAACTCTCTTACACACACCAACAACAATCTCAGAACTGCTTCCAATCCACATAATCAAGCCACTGTCAGAGATGGGAAGGTTATGGTGCAGCCAGTTCAAGAACGACAGTATGAACAAGCAAGAGGTGGAGCTGGTAGAGGTTATGTTGCAAATCAGAACAGAGGAAGGAATGGAAATCAGGGTCAAGCAAAGCCAATCAAATGCTATAACTGTGGTGGTGAGGGACACATTGCAAGGAACTGCACATCACCAAAACGCCCTCAGAATGCAGAATACTTCAGGGATAAGATGTTGCTTGTGCAAGCTCAGGATAATGGTGCAGCTTTGGATGAAGAGGAACTGTTGTTTTTGGCTGAGGGAAATGCTAAGACATATGATGCAGATGTGGATGAGCAACCAATTCAAGAGATAGGCCATAATCATCAGAATGCCTTTCAAGTAGCTGATTGTGATGCATACGACTCTGACGTTGATGAAGAACCCACTGCACAAACCATCTTCATGGCTAGCATTTCTCCAATGGTCTCTCCTAAAGTCTCTTCATCACCACAATCTCGTCCATCCACAGACAAACTCATCTCTGAGGTATTAAAATTATACGATGAAGTTGATGAGCAAAAGATACACAACGAAATACAATCAACTGTGTTTATTAAATCAGATATTGAAAATATGGGTAATATCAATGTTGTCCCATATGATCAATATGTGATTCAAAGTGAAAGTGAGATTGTACCAAGTGATGCATCTTCTGCAGTCAATAACGATTATGTTTTTGATGAATTCACTGCATGTGCCCCTGATGATTCTGTAATTTCTGAACTTAATGCCTATAAAGAACGTGTTGCTATTTATGAACAACGTGCAAAGTTTGAGTTGACCACCTGTGAGCAGGAGATGGATGACCAAATGCGTACAACTATTAGAAAAAGTAGGTTTAGAGAAGAAGTATTAAAACAAGAGTTAAACTCCTTACAAGAAAAGCTTTCTAAAACTGCTAAGCAAAAGCAAGAACTTCAAGAAAATGTTAAAATGCTTAAGCAAGAATTCAGTGCTAAGGAATCAAAACTTTTGAATGATTTTTCTAATCTAAAAACCTTGAAAAACAAGCTTGAAAATAAGTTGTACGTACAAGGAAATACCATTCAGACTGCTCACTTAATCACTAAGCATAGAGTCTTAAGCGATAAGCATAGCATTCCCCTTGTTGAGGAACCAAATCCAGAGGTCATTAAAAAGGCTAGAAATGCTCATAAGGTTCTTTATGATGGCAATGAAATCCTTAAACCTAGACAGAAACCTAGTTGCGTTGAGTGCACTGAGGAAGATAAGAAATCAGATGAAGTCACTAGGGAAAATATGAACAAGAAATTAGATGATCCTAAATGTAAAGAGAAGAAAATAAAGATCACACCCCATGATTACAAGAAGGAGAATTGGATTTCCTTGAACATGTTTAAGCCTCAGACATTGTTAACACCCGAACAAGTGTTCTGGAAAAAGGATTTAGATAAGCAAAAAACAGAGAATCTTGTTGTAACGAACCCTCCCTTTAGTAAAATGCCCTCAGCGACTGTGTATCCTCCCAATACACCAATGCATTTAGTTCCTAGGACTATTGCCACTAAAAGCAAGACCTTAATCAGTCAATATGTTATTTTTCAACTATTTGTTGATTTTGAGAAAACTTGTAAGAAAAGGATCACACCCACTGGCATAACTAAAGGGGAAAGGGGTTTTGAGCAAACGAAAGAATGTTATTTAACTGAAGTCATGCCTTTCTTTAAACAGCTAAAAGATCATTTTGAAAGTCTTAAACAAGGAATGAACTTAGACATTAAAGAAATGGAAAAGGAGTTTGATGCAATGATAGTTGAGGTTAGTGACTATGAGCGTGCACTAAAATATAATGAGATTGAGAGAAAGAACTTGCATACATTAAATGAGACTCTTATTACTGAATGTGTTGCTTAGGATGTGTTTTTCACTGCTACAAATTGTTCTATTAATGCTTCCCAATTTCATGAATTATCTGTTGCCCTGAAAGTCTCCCATGATCGTGTCATTGAGCTTGAAAAGACTAATTCTAAACTAACTGAGAAAATTGAACTGGATGATCACGACAATTTGGTTAAACATTTTTCTAAACTAGAGGCTGAGCATTTCAATTTACAACTAAAATATCAACATCTTAAAGAAAATGTCAAAACTTCAAATATCAAGACATCCTCAGATGCTCCAGAGTTTGATGCAGTTTTTCAAATTAACAAACGTGATGAACAGATTCAAGCTCATTGCAACACGATCAGAAAGTTGAAAGCTCAAATCTCTCAATTAAAGGGTCAAAAGAACAATATGACAGGCTCCCAAATGCCTCCTCTTTTAGATTCTCAGAATTCTCAAACGTTTCATCTTCAAAACTTAGTAAATGCATTACAAAAGGAAAAAGAAAGTTTTCTATAAGAAAATGAAAAGGTTAAACGTCATTTCAATGAGTTATTTGAATCAATAAAGGTCACTCGTAACAAAAATAACGAACAAATAGCTTCTTTGCAAAAGGAAATTGAGAATCTGAAGAGTCAGGTAAAAGGGAAAATGCCAATGACCAATGGGGAGAATGGTGTATCAAAGGTTCACTCTTGTAATAAATATGCTTTGTCTGTGAAATATGTTCCCCCTCATCTCAGGAATAACAAACTTGCTATTCAAACATATTTCTCTTCCCTTAAGGATTGTCTAGAATGTCTACGTGAGATTGTTGAAGAGGATAAATTAGAGAAACCACTGGACAGTGCAATTGGGCATGCATGTTTATATGCCAAACGATCTCAAGAAATTCTAGAATGCTTAATCACAATATGCCCAAAGTCCTTAGGTGAGAGAGTTAATCCTTTGATTCCATGTTCGATGCCTAGTGCCAAGTATGATATTCATTCGATGCCCAATGTTTTGAATATGAACCTTAGTGTGCCTTTAAGTAGTTCAGATTCCAGATCTGTCAATGCTAAGAAAGAGAACTCTAGTGTGCCTTCTAGGAGTACAAATCCCAGCACTTCTAGTGTTAAGAAAGTGAACCTTGGTGTGCCTGCATGTAATTCAGATCCCAGAACATCTAAACAGGAGATGCAAAGAGTAGCAAAACCAACTAATGTTCCCATTCCCTCTACAGGAGTAATCAGTGACATTAAAGCAAGCAGGTCAAAGTCTCAAGACAATACAAGGAAGGACACGACCTCGCAAGCTAAGAATGTGCATTGGAAGAGAGTAGAAGACCTACCTAAGAACTTTAAGTTTGAGCCGAATAAAACGAATCGTGTTGATTTTAGTATTAGCCATAGGCGTACTGTAATTAATTCGAATTCTGATACTATTTGCAAACCTTGTATTGATGTCTGCTTGAATTCTGTTTCTAATCATGAATGTGGTGTTAATGTCTTGCCTAATGATGTTAATTGTCCAGTTAATATTGTTAATGCTAAAAATCATGCTAAGAAGGCTAAAAGGCAAAAACGAAAGAAAGTTAGAAAACAGTAGAAACCCACAGGAAGAACATTTAGTAAGATAGGCTATCATTGGATACCTGTTGGTCATAAGACTAATCAGACAATGCCCACTAGAAAATGGATGCCTACTGGTAGAACTATTCCCTTAAGAAGTGAGCACACTTTGAATAGGGCTAATACAGACACTAGTACTGCATCTATTCATAATGATTCCATTGCCTTAATTTCTGATATGAATGCTTCTATTTCTGATGTGGGTGTTCCAACCATTGTTACTAACCAAATGGAACCCATTCTTGCATGGGGATCCCAATTATCCAGTTATCCATTCTTGTCTGTGTTCAACTGCAGATCGTTCAAATCGTTCTGTGGTACCTGGACTCAGGCTGTTCCAAGCATATGACTGGCGACCGGTCGCGGCTCATGAACTTCGTGAGCAAATTCATCGGGACAGTTAGATTCGGGAATGATCATTTCGGTGCTATTATGGGTTATGGAGATTATGTTGTTGGAAAAAGTGTTATCTCCAGGGTTTACTATGTAGAAGGTCTTGGTCATAACTTATTCTCTGTTGGTCAATTCTGCGATTCTGATCTAGAAGTAGCCTTCAGAAAACATACCTGTTTCGTTAGAGAACTTGATGGTCAGGAACTTTTAAGAGGTTCACGTGGTTCAAATCTATACACCATCTCTATCGAAGATATGATGAAGTCTTCTCCAATTTGCTTGCTGTCAAAGGCTTCTAAAACAAAGTCATGGTTATGGCATCGTCGTCTCAATCACTTGAACTTCGGCACCATCAATGATCTCTCCAGAAAGGACTTAGTTGTTGGTTTACCTAGACTCAAGTATGAAAAGGATCATCTTTGTTCAGCATGTCAATTGGGAAAAAGCAAGAAGTATGCCCATAAACCCAAACCTACTAACTCTGTCACAGAAGTTCTTCATACAATTCATATGGATTTATGTGGACCAATGAGAGTGCAGAATATCTTTGGGAAGAAATATGTGTTAGTTGTGGTTGATGATTACTCTAGATTCACCTGGGTCAAGTTCTTAAGGACAAAGGATGAAACTCCTGATATCATCATCAAACTCATCAAACAGCTGCAGGTTCGACTTAACAAAACCGTCAGAATTATCCGAACAGACAATGGAACTGAGTTTGTTAACAAACAACTTAGTGAATTTTATGAAAGCGTTGGAATCAGCCATCAAAGAAGTGTTCCACGAACTCCTCAACAGAACGGTGTAGTTGAAAGACGAAATCGAACTCTTGTAGAAGCCGCTAGAACAATGCTGATCTACTCAAAGGTTCCAATGTTTCTCTGGGCTGAAGCTATTGCCACTGCATGCTACACACAAAATCGTTCCCTGATTCACACTGTTCATGGAAAAACTCCATATGAACTGGACCACAACAGAAAACCTAATCTCTCTTTCCTTCGTGTGTTTGGTGCATTGTGTTATCCAACTAATGAGGGTCAAGACTTAGGCAAACTTAGAGCTAAAGCAGACATTGGAGTATTTGTAGGGTATGCACCAAACAAAAAGGGATACCGAATCTACAACAAAAGAACCCGAAATATCATGGAAACAATTCACGTTACGTTTGATGAGCTGACCGGTCAAATGGCTCCTGGACAATCCAGTTCAGGACCCGCACTTCAAAATAGTCCCATTAGTTCATCCCTTGTACCTAATTCTTCTCCAGCAACTCCATATGTACCTCCATCTGAAGATGATTTAAAGAAATTGTTTGATCCTATGTTTGATGAACTTTATGAGCCAAGTACTAATGAGGTGTCGATTACTACAACAGAGGCTGCTCATATTCCTGTGATTGAAGTCAATCCTTCAGTCTCAATATCATTAAGTCAAGAAGCGCCTGTTGCTGATCCTTCAGTCTTATCAACAAATCATCATTCTTCAAATGTACATCATGGAACTGTTTCTGGTATCAATGATGAAGTTAATCCCTTTGCTACTCCTGAAGATGCTCCATTTGAAAACATATTTGCTCCTGAATCTTCATCAGAACCATCTTCTTCAGGAGACATCGACTCTGCTACTTCAGTCCCTCAACAACTACCGCATTAACACCTCAGAAAATGGACTCACGATCATCCATTAGACAACATCATTGGAAATCCCTCTCGTCCAGTATCCACATGGAAACAACTTGCAACCGATGCCTTATGGTGCTTTTTCAACTCCGTACTCTCTAAGATCAAACCTAAAGATGTTAAAACAGCCATGAATGAAGATAGCTGGTTCAATGCCATGCAAGATGAAATTCATGAGTTTGATCGACTTGATGTATGGGAGTTAGTACTTGCTCCAGACTGTGCTATGATTATTGCTCTTAAATGGATCTTCAAAGTGAAACTTGATGAGCATGGTGATGTGTTGAAGAACAAGGCTCGATTGGTTGCTAAAGGATACCGTCAAGAGGAGGGTATTGACTTTGAAGAATCTTTTGCTCCAGTTGCTCGAATCGAGGCAATCAGAATCTTTTTGGCTAATGCTGCTAGTAAGAACATGGTAGTCTATCAGATGGATGTGAAGACGGCATTTCTGAACAGAGATCTTAAAGAAGTCGTCTACGTCAGCCAACCTGAAGGATTTGTGAATCAAGAGCATCCTACTCACGTTTATCGTTTGAAGAAGGCTCTTTACGGTTTAAAGCAAGCTCCAAGGGCATGGTATGATACACTGTCAAAGTTTCTTCTATCTACCGGATTTAGCAAAGGAGCAGTTGATCCAACATTGTTCACCAGGAAGTCAGGCAAACATTTAATTCATGTTTAAATTTATGTTGATGATATCATCTTTGCCTCGACTGACCCCAATGAGTGTGACCGTTTTTCAAATGAAATGAGTCCAAAATTTCAAATGTCAATGATGGGACAAATGTCATTTTTCTTGGGATTACAAATTTCACAAAGTCCCGGAGGCATTTTCATAAATAAATCTAAATATGCAACTGAGATCTTAAAGAAATTTGGATTTGATTCAAGTGACCCTGTTGACACTCCCATGATTGATCGAACCAAACTAGATGAGGACCACTCAGGGATCATGATTGACCAAACGAAATATCGTAGTATGATTGGATCCCTGATGTACCTCACTGCTAGTAGACCAGACATCTTGTTCGCTGTTTGCATGTGTGCTAGATACCAGGCTAAGCCTACTAAAAGGCACCTTGAAGCGGTTAAACGGGTCTTTCGGTATCTCCAAGGAACCATCAATATGGGTCTCTGGTACCCGAAGGACACCGGTATGTCACTAACAGCCTATGCAGATGCTGATCATGCAGGGTGTCAAGATACTCGTCGAAGTACATCTGGAGGTGCTCAGTTTTTGGGTGATAAGCTTATGAGTTGGTCTTCAAAGAAGCAAATGAGTAATTCTATTTCCTCTACAGAGGCAGAATACATAGCCATGTCATCTTGTTGTGCTCAAATCCTTTGGATGAGATCTCAATTAACTGACTATGGCTTTGTATTTAACAAAATCCCTCTGTACTGTGATAATAAAAGTGCTATTGCTCTTTCATGCAATAACGTTCAACACTCAAGAGCTAAGCATATCGACATTCGACATCATTTCATCAGGGAACAAGTGCAAAAAGGTGTGGTGGAACTCTATTTTGTGAGGTCTGAATATCAGTTAGCAGACATCTTCACCAAAGCTCTTCCAAGAGAACGTTTTGAGTTCATACTTCCACGACTAGGCTTGAAAAGCCTTCAACCAGAAACACTCAAACGTCTTCAGGAGGAAGATGAGGAGTAAAGGTCTATGCTCATCTATCTCTTGTATATATCTATTCGAAAATCAAAAAATACAAAAATATAAAACCCTCAAAAATCAAATAGAAAAATATAAAACCTTCAAAATCCATAAAAATCTGAAAAAATTCGAAAAAATCTTCAAAAATTATTGTCAATTTGTTATATTTTTTTTCTCTTTCCCGGTTCGACTATATCTACGGTCTTTGTGCTGTCATTCAAAGAATGACACGGGACTTTAGATGTTGTTCGAATTCTTAAAAAAAAAATATATATTTTTGAGAGAAAGAGAAAAATGGTTTATTGTCATTTCAGGCAGTAACCCGTTTTTTAAAGAAAGAACAGAGTCATTCTTTATCATGTTTTCAAAATTCCATGCTCTGATTCTATAAACATTTATCTGCTGAAAACTAACTGCTTTGAAAAATAACTCAGTCTCTATTCTT
The DNA here is from genome assembly GCA_019973895.1 of Chrysanthemum seticuspe. NCBI lineage: Eukaryota > Viridiplantae > Streptophyta > Magnoliopsida > Asterales > Asteraceae > Chrysanthemum > Chrysanthemum seticuspe. The sequence goes on along the minus strand of BPTQ01000003.1, from coordinate 112,490,035 downwards.
GATAATCATCTGGACTTATTTGTCAAAATATCAATCTCTCAATCAACAACCTATGTCATTGATTGAGGGGGAGAATGATTTCAATTAAATTAAAAAGTTATTTGGCATTCAATTGTTTTCAAAAGATATACATGCATGTTTAATCAATGGAGTTTAAAGTCTCTAAATTCGATCCTTATCAGTTAAAACATTTTCATAATCTAGTCACAATTCTCCTTAGAAGCTTTCAAAATCAATTTAAATCTACAGAGATCACAAATCTCAATGATTTGATAATTGTGATCGGGGGAGAATTTGTGATTTAAATTGGACTTAAACTGAGGATTCGGTAAATGGTTTTACAAGGATGTACAAGTTATCCTCCCCGCATGTGACAAACGATTTCAAATTTTCCATCCACATGTTGAGGGGGAGCATCTATCTTAAACCTATGATTTGAAACGTGATCATTTATCTCAATGTGCAGGTTCCCTCTAGTATGTGCAAAACTCTTTTCAAATCTCGAGGCACATATTGAGGGGGAGCAAAATTATGAAAACCTCATCCTTCCCCAAAATGCTTTATCTACTTGATTTGATCAGGGAAGTGATGTTGATATCTTTTAGAAAATGGTAATCAAAGAAGTTAATTCTTCCTCTTGCCTCTGTGTGCTTAAACAATTTCAAATACATGATGCACATGTTGAGGGGGAGCTCTTCTTCTAAAAATATCAAAAACAGTTCAGGTACAAAATGCTTTGATAATATATCACAAGTATTTGGATTGTTTTTCAAATGGTTGTTAATTGGTTCCAATGGCAGATGAACAATACCAAATAGACTGACCAACTTTACTTTATGTATGGTGATATAAGGATGATAAGGTTAGGTATTTGTTCCCATGATCCGCCAGAACCGGAGGGATCTACCCAGGGACAATCCACTAGTTAGTGTAGAAGTCCTTAGGTATGATGTTAAAAGGAGAAAAATGAAATATGGGAAGAGTGCGGACTGAGACAGAGCGAGTACTGGAACAAACCCAATAAGGTTCTTGCTATGAAGTCTCGGTAAGCACTGAAGGGGTTGAAGAATGAAAAAGAATTGAATGAGAAAAGGGTGAAAAGAAATAGCCCTCCATATATTCAACCTTAGGGCAGAAACCGGGTTCAATTCATATGCTACTGATGGTAACATCGGTATTGAAGACAAGACGTCATGGACCCAGTGACGCACTGCACTTCAACTTTCCAAACCACTCAAGTTCCTCTTAAAAGGACTTGTTTCATTCTCACGGGGAACCGACATTATCTATCGACTTTCTCTTAGAGATTGTTGATATTGAAGAAGGAGACCCTCTCCCTAGTCTCCGGCACAGGAACCTAATATGCACATGTTGAGTCTAGAGCCACGAGATCATCAATAAATCTCCTTAGGACACTTTCAATGAAGACTCTCTGTTTCACACAATGTGAAAAGAGAGATTATATCTTGAGTCCTACGCATTATCCTTGTGGTATTGCCAGAACATCTGAGTGATGTGTTTACATATTCACAATGAAGATGGAAAGCCTTCTGGAGCCAACATCAAACAAGCTCCTGGTAGGTGGCATGTGAGATCTATCAATTAGATCAACCATGTGACAACTGAACAGAAATAATGGGGCGATTCAATCTTTTGAATCAATCCTGGTTCAGGTTATGGATTGACGGATACCTTTGAAAAACCGGTCTTTGTGCTTAAAAACTCTTTTCTTTAGCACATCGACCGTGTACTAATTTTTCAAATCAAAAGGTGCTTTTATGATTGATAATTGATTTTCAATAAAACCTTCGTTGTATTGCAAAAACAATTTCTATTGAGCAATACACGATTGTTTTTCAAATCTCTTTTCATCAATCAGTGGACTTAAATTCGCTGGTTCACTCACTCCGTGTTGTCTTCTTTGAGACGTTCCGGTTTGAGAACAGCTAGAGCAGCTGCGAAACCCTGTCAAGGAAATTCCTCGGAATTATACCTGATCACAGTCAGTACTTGTACTGATCAACGGGGAACCGTGGGCCGTGTACCTCAATTCAACGAAAGTGATCAAAGACACTTTCGTGCGCTTTATTGCTAACTTGTTTATGCAGGTACACCCGACGTTTGCAGCTGATCAGAATGAAGCGGTCCATCCATAGCCGCATGCTCACTTAACACATTCATCTCAAAAGAAATTATGATTAGTGCATCAATGACTCTGATATTTTCACTCCATGCTTCTGCTACGCTGCTGCCAATATCATAAATCAACGAAAGCTTCCATTACTCTGATGAGAAGATATCATGATCCAGAATGTGAGCATGTCGGTCCGAAAGTCACAACATCACATAATACCAACACCACAATGGATGTCTCAGAGATTTTTATTAGCTGATGATCTCAAAAGCTGGCTCAAAATTATTATCACGTGGATCAGTAAAAGACCTCCACTTGGATTAACCAAACATGCAATGAGTGGAATCAATGACTACGAGCTTCGGAGCAAAGTACTACATCAAGAATGCAAGAACAATTGTTAAAGTAATATCTGATTGTATTCAATGTAATTTTAGTATATGTTTGAGGTGACCTCCCTTAGGGGAAGATTGTTAGGAATTAGAAATTCCAGGTATTAAAGAGTCGGTCACCTCAAGTATATGTAATCGTTAGAAAGCTCGTAGTCGTAGTTCTTTTATGTTAAGTAGTATTTAGTTAAATAACACCGTGGAGGATGGACGGGTCTTTACCCACTGTATGCCTGATCCACAGCCCGTTGTGTGGCGTTTTATTGTAAGACTATAAATACTCTCTACCTTCCAAGGTAGAGAGTTGGAGCTCATAATAAGAATTTTCTTTCTCTCACTAAAGTTCCCTAAACCTCTAACTTTCTCTCTCTAGAATTTCACTTATACGCCTACTTTGTGTTATGGTTTGATGTGTATGTGAAATCCAATATCCTACATTATAGCACCTCCTTCATCACCAACAAGCACACCAACTTCATCACCCATCAAATCACCACTTAAGGTCACTCTTTTGGAACTCCTTAAGACTCCAACTAGATCTCAACAAACCAATAAAAAAGAACTAGTCTTTTTGACACCTCCTACTTCTCCAAACATAATCTTCAAAAACCTTAAAACCTCACCACCTTTAGCTCCCATTGTGTTACAAGAACATCTAGGTTCTTTTCCACCACTACTTCCAAACATTCCGGATTTTGATCCGTATTTTCCAACTTTTCCACCACAACTTCCGCAACTCACAAATCAAAATAACCCGAAAAACTTCCGCACTCATTACCCACATCACTTACATTGTGAACATTGCCAATCCACTAGGGATCTTGTAATAGAAATTAGGGAAGAAATGCGAGTCATACTTAACCTCATCCTTGATCGCATCAACATCATCACTCACCAAAACTTCCATCCATAACCTTATGCAAGCATGGAAGGAATCATTTTTTACTTTTAGTATTTCTCTTTTGAGTCATTTTTAAGAACAAGTCTTGTTCTTAGTTTTACATGCTTGTATGTGGCATAAATACCACTACATTTTGTTGTTTTATTACAAGGCCTTGTTTACATACCTTGGCTCCCAATCTTGATTCTCGTCAATCACAAGATTATTTATGCATGTTACTACTAACATTTTCTTTGTAGGATTTTTTGACGCCCCTTTCTAGGGGGAGCTACCGTCAAGGGGAAGTTAGAGATACGTGGACTATTTTTCCACATTTTATTTCTTCATTAGGGTCACTTTTTGTTTCGACAAAAAGGGGGAGAAGAAGTAAAAGTTAGGCTTTCAAAACATACATCTAATCTTAAGTTTTACTCATCATAACATTATGTTTTGTCATCAACAAAAAGGGGGAGATTGTTAATACAAATAAACCGTAAAAACGTTTATTAATATTTAGCGATCTCTTTATGTTTTGTTGTAACAAATATAATGTGATCATAAGTAAAATTATAAGAATACATGTTATTTTTGTAAAGCATTTACATATAGTCATTTAATACAAATTGTTGTAATAAATCATTTGTTGTAATAGTTTATTAGGATGGGTAAAAACCACAACTCATGACCCATACCCATGGAGCATATCCATGACCCATGGTTTTAACCCATGATCCATTGACAAGATGCATTGCATCTATTAGATAAATTGTATCTAAATAAATAACCATGGACCAACCCATAACTCATGACCCATAACCAAAAAACCCATGGGCAAAGAGGAGCGTTCTACGGATCCCTGGAGTTACACTAGACGGATCCCTCAAGCGAGGGATCCGTGGGATCCGTGCAACAGTGGCAATAATTTGCCTATAAATAAGGAGCCATTTCTTCATTTTTACTCACCTCTCTTCTTACTAAGTCTCTCATATATTCTTACACTCTCCTAACAAAAGATCACTTGATCTAGAGAGTTGTTCTTCTTTCTTCTATTGTGATTCTCATATAGGTCCTTCTCTAAGGCGAGATCACGAGCATTCTACAAGTCATCCAAGCAAGGGGTCCTTGATTGATTTGTTCCTACACAAGATTTCTGTAGAAAATATCTTGTATTTCATATTTCATATATTTGTTGTGTAATAGTAGTGTTGGTTTGGTCCTCCGTGTTACGGACTCGGTATCTAGCTTTGTACCGAAAAAAGGTGTAAGCAACATTGTGAAGGCTTCACCACCAAGTTGAAGGAGTTTTTTGACATAGTGCTTGAACTCTCGAGTAGGTGACTCGGGGAGTGGAGTAGGGCAAGGAAGGTGTCCTTGTAGCCGAACCACTATAAATCGGTTGTGTCATTTCTATCCCTTACTTTACTTTCTTTACTTGCATTACTCTTAGATCTGTACTTTCTTTTCATCCATACGATTTCACATAACATCGAATCTAAAGGTTTTAGAAACTAACTTAAAATTAGCAAAACTATTCAACCCCCCCCCCTTTCTAGTTTTCCACAAAGTCAAATTCCTAATGAGCTCCTACGAGAATCCTAAATCTTCAAGCCAAGTGAACAAAGTCTCTTCCTTGTGTGAGCTATGTAGTGGTCCCCATGACACTCTTACTTGCACGAGACTCCTCGAACAAGCTTCCGTTGACTATGCATCCTCGTGTACCAATGGAATGGGAGGGAGATTCCCCATAACACCCGGACCTAGGACTTTAAATGATGCCCGAGAAGCATGGAGGGGAAAACCCGACTACAATTGGGGACAAACCAAAGAATTCACCTCTAATGATTCCCCATTTTCCCACGGCCCTAGCCAACAAAACATAGAAGGGATGTTGCAACACCTAGTTACATCCCAAGAAGCTCAAATAGCCTAGCTTTCGGACCGCTTTAACCAACAATAAGCCGAGATGGATAGGAAGATTGATAACCTTTTGAAATCCATGACCAATAGTGATAGGAAGACCACCGAAAAGGTTAATGCCATCTCGACTCATTCTCCCGAAGCTTCCGGTGTGAAAATTAAGGACCTAAGTAAGTTATCCAAGCACGTTCAATTCGTCAATGCCATCACCTTAGTAAAACCAAATAGGACTAGTGACGAAGCAAACCATGAGACTATGCTTGAGGTTAGTGAAACTCCTAAGGAAGAATCGACCAACGAAGTAGACGAAGTAGGTGATGAATACTTCAATAAGTTTCCTACGAAAGAGGAACTTTCACGCCATCCACACTTAGTACGCGACCTTCGTCACATGTATGTTAGGAGAAGCCCAAGAAATCAAATTTGGAAATCCATGGAATCTCAACATACCATGTTTCATAGGACATCTTTTCATGGCAAAGGACTACATTGATCGAAAGTCCCCAATAAACATCATGACTAGTACCTACTATAATTGGGTAATGAAGAAACCTATCCCAAATAGGCAAGACCCCGATGATCCTAGTGTTAGTTGTAATTTTATTGGTAGAGTTAAGGGATTGCCCGTCTATGTGGGTAGTTTCATGTACCTTACGGATTTCATAATTGTGGAGGATATTAGTACGGCCATATATCCTAGCTTGTCCCATGTAATTCTAGGAAAGCCTTTCATAGAAAACACCGGGATGACTTATGATCCGTCGTTAGGAATAGTTAGATTCAAGGATGAGACCGATGACGTAGCTTACCAAATGCCATTTAAGTTGAGAAATTTTCATCACTATCTAATGATGAAAAGGAACTTAAGCTATCGGTCTACTATAGGAATGAGGAGGATAAGGAGAAAGGAGTAGATTATGTGATGAATAAGATTTGTGGGTTCTATAAGGATTGTTTGAAATTATGACCGGAATATAGAACCGATTAGGGGGAAGATGACTTCCTAGAAAGATGCATAATAGGACATTACTATAACATGGAAAACCCCAATAGAGATTGTCACGAGGAAGAAGGTGACGGCAATGAAGTCACGTAGGAGCACGACTTCGAGTCTAGCTATAAGACTCATAAATAAAGAAAAGCGCTTCGTGGGAGGCAACCCATGCTTAATTGTTTGCTTGTTTGTGTGTCATATACCTTTTCATTATTGTAGATTCTCATGTTTGAATTTGTGAAAATGCTTTATTTTGTCTTTAACCTTGTCTTAATTACATATAAAGGTATTTTGCAATAAGATAAGTGTAGGGAGGATTACACACGTTTTTAAAAGAAATTGAACATGAGAACTACACTTAATGAAATTGATATATATGTGTGTTTGTTAGAGTTAAATGCTTGTATCGAGTCATAATAGATGTTTTGCATGAATTTTTCTAGATTTTGAAGGTGTAATTTTTCCAGAATTTTTCCAAAAAACGCATCAGACCAGTTTCTGTCAGGACAACCTGACGGTGTCAGGATTAGAACCTGACGACGTCAGGAGGAGCAGAAACAGCTTATAAAAAATTTCTCATTTTCTGTGTTATGTATAAATTTTTGGAAATTCTCAAGTCTTAATTTTCTTGAAAATCTGCAAACATACATTCCACAAGCATTATATCCTAGTTTAGTTGAGTCATATATAGTTTTACCACCGATTTTACGCAAAGGTTTCGTCTATTTTCTTAAAGTGTGTAGGTTTTATTTATCAAGAAGAAGAAACATAATATTGGATGAAGCTTATCACGCATACATTCTTCTTGGAAAAGAATTTAAGCACTACTTCACACAGACCCTACCGAGCTAATCAGGGGAGTGCTAGTTTCTTTCTCTTTTAATTACCTTCCGTTATCATAACTTTGATATTTCGGGGAACATTGGGGACAAAGTTCAGTTTAAGTGTATAGAGGGAGAATAAAACGGGAACTTTGAAACTATGCTTATCCTTGAATATTTATCTTGTCCTATTTCATTTGTGTAATAAGCTATGAGAAATATTTGTTAGGGCAATTTTAGCACCAAATTTAAAAAATTTCATGACACGTACGAGTGGGACTTTAGTCTTAATAAAGCGTCTCATGGATAGGAGTTATATGACTAGCACAAAAACCGTTTACCACTCAAATTCCACCCCAAAAATGTGAGGTTCGCCCCTAGATCTATAGGAATTAAAGCATTCACCTTTAATGCTTCGAGAGTGTACCGGAAGTATAATAGATTCTAGAACTTGTTGTGTGATGCATTCCGAGATCGCTAGTGAGACTACACTTGTGTAGTTAGGAATAACTAAATGATAAGAGGCATTAGGATAACCCTTGTTTGATATCCATATTATAATTACTTCTTCCACATCTATTGAGTAATAACCCCACACCCTTGCGATGTACTCATCTTTAGTACACGATACCCCTAGTTAATCCCTCAGAGCCTATCCTTTTCGCGGTTCTCATGATGTTTCGGTTTTCCAGAATATCAATGAAGAGCATTGTTTACAATCCACCCCTAAATGTACACCCAAATCGCCTTAGCCTACCTTGTATGCACTCGCCTTTAGTGCATTATTGTTATCATACTAAACCCCTAGTTCAGTTATCTAGTTACTTGCATGGTTGCTAGGTCGAGTCATATCTTTTGTACACAGTTCCCTTCACTTACGTAATTAAATACTCCAAGTGTTTTGATCTTTTCAAATCGGGTCAAATTAGTGTTAGAGTATTAAAAACTCAAGTGTAGGGATGCTCCTATAAATCCCTCGTATTTTGATGTTATCTTAGAGAATGGTAGAGTAAAAATGTATGCAAAAAAAAAAGGGATTCCGTCCTACATCTATCTTTATATTTATGTTTGTTTGTTTCAAGTTATATAGAATCTAGTGAGTCGAGTCTTGGCTTAGCAACGCCATTCTTTGCATGCTTGTAACATAAGATTTTTGACTTGCCTCCACTAAATCGCCTATCCAACCAAACCTTTTGTTTCCCTACTGTAAGCCTAACATTACAACCCTTTTAAAGACCTCTTAGATAGTTGTTCCTAGGTGCTTAAGCCAAAGCGGTGGAGGTTTGATCTAGTCTCAAGCCTATGGTAATCTATGTACTATGACCAGGTAATGAGTGTTTATCTTCCATTTCCATTTACTATATTTCACATACACCCGAGAGATGAGAGAATCCAAACACCCCTGGTGAGGTGCTAGTATATAATTTTCGTGCTTGTTATGACTATTGCGGTGCTTTTACTTGTTGTGAATTATGTTAAACCAATGCTTCATGCCCCCTAACTTATAAATTGATTGGGCAAAAGCACATTTGTTTGAGGACAAGCAAATACCAAGTGTAGGGATATTTGATAAGGATTTAAAACGTACACTTTTAAGGGGTCATTTAAGCCCTTAAGCGCCCACTTTTATATTCGTTACTGCTTAATTTCGTTCTTATTCACTTTTTAGGTCTCTTGGAAGCAAAATGCTGGAATGATGCATATTTGGACGAAAAGGAGTGAACATATGAAGGAAATGGCAAAGTCAAGATCAAAGACACTCAAGCTTCTAGAATTTCACCTGACGGCGTCCCAATCAAAGGGCGACGCCATCCCTTTATACGAATTAACATCTCTGACTGCTCAGTAGACTTTTTGCTAAAATACACCTGACGGCGTCAGGCTTTGAAGAGGAAGGGCGTCACTAAGACTTTTCATCCCAGACGGCCTAGATCCAGAATCAGACGACGTCACTGCTGAAGCCCGACGGCGTCACAACTATAACGTGACGCCATCCCAACGATTACTTGGCCAAGACGAAAACCCTAATGACGGCGATCTGACGGCGCCCCACCTATAAGGCGACGCCGTCGCAAGTGTAAAATTATATATATAAATCGAATTTTCAGAATTTTAGGAGGTAGACTTGTGGAGTAAAAACCCTAAACGTTTGTAGTCCGACTTGGACAGTATCTTAGGGTTTACCCTATTTTACATCAAGATAAGTGTTTTACTTCATTGATTTCATTATGTCTTCTATTGAATGTGTGTATGCTTGCGTGTTTAACATGTTCGGCTAAATTTCTTGTGTGTTTGCTTAGATCTATGAAACCTAGTTATCAATTATTGATTGGTTGTCTCTTATCTTAGTTGTAATTGGCTTAGGACTGCGATTAGACCATCGTTGTTTTTAAATGCTTGAGTAATCTTTGTGAACCTTAGTTTATGAATCACTTAGCGGATTTGTAGTCTAAACATCCAAAGATAACCCTTAAAATTAGTTTATGAATCATAGGGAATTTCGTAGGCAATAACTTTAAGCTAGTCTTATAGAGTTAGGGAAAAGGCAGACCCTACGACCTTAGAAAACACAACGCATTAAGAATTAGGACGTGACAATTCAACCACCAAAAAAAGATAACTAGAGAGTAATAGTATCTAGGTAGACACATTTTTAATCATCATACGAGCACACATCAATAGACATAAGACTACCCAGAGTTTAGATAATTAGATAGTAGAAGTAATCGGTAGAAGTACCACCTCCCAAATCCAAACACCGAGATTTTACCCTTAGCTTTCTAAAAAATATAAAAAAGATAAAAAAGAATATTTCTCAACCTCAACCTTAGCGTAGTACACTTCTCACTAGCATTCCTATTCCCCTAGAGAACGATATCAATTCCCGAGGCTTACCCAATACTACACTACAACGATTAGGTTCACTGCCTAGGGTGTTGAAAAACTTGCTCGACGAAAAGGAAGTTCCTTTGACCCTGGAACGCGCCTTGTACGCGCATCAACGATACAGTAATACCGGGTAACGAAAAGATTCAAAACTTATAAAAATATTATAACTTATCGAAATTTTGATATTTTAGATGAGCCACGAGCTTGCCGGAGCGTTACAACATTGTTAAAACTAAAAATGTTGACTTAAAACGCATAAAACATAAAAGGTGCAAAATTACCTAAAATGTGACTTATAAAATATCATTTGAATTTTTGGAGTAGTTTACCAAGTAATAGGATGTATTGTAATAGGATTTATTAATTTAATCAGTGAGAGTATTGGGTATACTATGCATACATATAAATTATAAAAACTTTTATTTACTTAATTGAATTAAATAAATAAATATGAACTTGCAATAAAATTTGCACATGTTATGAAATGAGAATGGGAAGACAAGAAGCAAGGGGACAAAAGATTGTGATGTGATGTTACATGAGACTTGACAACTTTAAGTAATGATGGTGTACTTTTAACATGATTGAGCTCCTTTGAAGAAATGGACCAGGGTGCGTTTGAGCTTAAGTAAAAAGGAATACGTTTGGTTTGTTAATAAACGATGACGGGTTTAGTTATAAGGAACAAAATAATAAAAGAAAAGGGTGTTTTTAATTTAGTTACGTTTCGCAAAGGCCCAAAAGGGATTGTCGTGTTTGATTGTTTGTTATTTAAACTAAGGTGCTCGCGTGTGAGCTCGTTTTAAATAAAATGTGAATTACGTCACATAGTTATGACTTGTAATTTCATTTGTTAAATAAATAAATAAATAAATTTACTCATAAAAATGGTTTATTTAAACTTCCAAATTGGATTACTTCGTGTTTAACATTAATTTATAACTTGATAAATTAGGAGATACATCTTCAAATCCCAAAATTTTTACTTTTCTTTCTAAAAAATATAAGAAGGCCAAAAAAATTCCTCCCTCAACCTATAGACTTATTTCGTCATATACTTCGAGCCTTCACAACACTATTCCCCAAGAGAACGATCAATCCCAACTGTTTTACCTATACTACACTAAAACGGTTAAGTACACTACCTAGGAGTATTGTAAAACTTCTTGTGTTTACAGTTCATACGCATCACTGATGGCTGATTATGACTAAGTATTACCCATATTAGCAGTATGTTTTGCAAAAGATACAACATGGTAATCAAATTTTAAACAGCAAGTGTACCAAAATATTCTACACATTACCCCAACCAAATGCAGAATAAAGAAATTGAATTAAATAACTGTGGTTCAAAATAAAAAGCACCAACACAGAACCAAACCCCAATACAAATATTAGGTTACCTAGAAAGCTATGAGACGCTCGTTAGACCACTTGATGGCACTCACACATGCTATTATACTAAGGGTTTTGCTAACCTGTGTCAAAGGGCACAAATTAATTTGTTTATAAAAGGAATGTTTTAATTCATTCAAGCATGTTCAAATATAGTAATTTACAAGTTCATTTAATGTGTATTTAATGCATTTTTTGGTTAATTAAGAAAGATTGTGTTCGTTAACCACACCTTAACCTTTGCCCAATGGGCACTTGTTAGCAAAATCCTTATACTAATAACAAATATAAGTGGCATATTAAGTGACATAACCAACGTCTCATGGTCCTAATATTTCACGTTAAGTTTTTACACAACTTGCTTTATGACAATCATTGAAATCCAAAATCTAGTACCCTAGCTCAGATATCAATTCGGCCGCAAAATATGGTTACATTATGCCATACGGCTTGTGCCATGCTAAAAGTACGGTTGGCAACGTCACTTCGGCAAACCCAAATCCTGAAACAACCATGCATTTAACATTTAGATCATAAAACATCCAAAAACATCAAATACTAATTGCTTGAACATAAAACACCTGATGCACTAACAAACTAAAAATATGCAAAAAAATTATAACCAACTACTACCCATACATAAAGCTTAACAAACACAGATACATAAACAGAAATCTACTAATAGTATCAAAAGAACATAACAGCCAAATAAAACACAACTTGTAGCAACCATATAAAATCAGCTCATATGATCACCTATCAGACTTATGATAAAGCTTAAACAAACACAAATACATATCCACAAATCTACAAACTATAAAAAGAAACCAAAATACCCTACATTAACAAATCAGCCAACAATGAAACCTCGCTATCGCTTCTTGAAACACCGAAACCCAAAACGCTCACCACTATCTCAGATGTAATCCAACCTAATTAAACAATCATCATGTATGATTAAAGAGAGAAGTTAGGAACTAAATAACTGAATTTGCAAATGCTCTTGTAAATTGTTCTAGCATTGATAATGGAAAATAGATGTATAACATGCGGTCAACCCTATGAAAATGGCGATTGTTCTAATGAAAAACATGTGTACAACATATGAACCCTAACAATTAAATGCCAAAAAAGTGGAAAACCCACCAATTTTTTTTATCCCTCTTAGCTAACTGCTCGGCGTGTGAACAATGTTGGCTCGAGCAATGACTCTACAATACACTCGAGCAATCCTCCCCCTGCAATCGACCTCCCAACTGACGGCTTCGCAACAATACCGGCTCCCAAGTTCCACTTCAACAAATGTTATATAGTATAACAAAGTAAACTGCAAAAAAACATATTTGTGGTTCGTTAAATTTGACACTAATCTTTCATGTCAAAAACTATTGATAAGTATCATTTTTTGGAGACCAAATATCTAGCAAAGAGTCATCCTTTTTAGCGATGAATTTTGCAAATAGGGTAGGAAAAATTATCCTTTTCAGAATGTAAAGTGCTAGACATTTGACTTTTTAATGGATTATACTTGCCTATTGTTTTTGAAAAAAGTGATTAGTGTCAAATTTGACAAACCACGAGGGTGGTTTTGCCGTTTAATCCATGCAATATGGTACTCTTTTCGTCCTAAAATGAATGTTCAGTTTGATTTTTCAGAGTTCAACTGGTTCAACTTTGACTTTAATTTTTTTGTGTTAAATAATAATTGATGAAAAATACACTTAAAATCTAATTCATTCATATATTTTGCATCAAATATTTTATAATAGCCATAAAAATAGATAAGGTCAAAGTTGAACTAGTTTGACTCTGAAAAGTTAAACTGAACATTTATTTTAAGACGGAGATAGTATGCATTTAAAAAAATTAATTACAAAAAAAAATATATTAGTGCAACATATCAAACTATGGACCTTTCGGATTAAGGTAGCTATGCTAATCCTTTTTTGTGGTTATGTATATATAATTAAAATAGTTACTGATTATAATATTAATTTGTTAATGCTCATGACTGGTTGATGAATGTATTAATGGTATAATATTTGTTTATTTAAAAGTAAAAAGAATGCACTGTACAAATGAAACCCTCCACTCAACATTATAGAGATGAGGGAGGAGAAAACAAGTGTATTCTAAGACTGCTAGAAGTGAAAAAGCAAAAGAAAACATTTCGCTTGTGACATAAGCAACACAAGGCTGTACGTTATGCATTCGGGTATGCAACCGACTTCTTATTTGAATCTAATATGAACCACTAAACTCTCTAAACTTTTTGGGTAACGCTCAGACTGTATATAACACAAACAATGGTATCTGAGTTGGTTGTCCAAAGATGATTATGTTCATGCTAAAATCATAGTTTGGTAGATTTATCTATTCTTCGTGCTTTTTATTCTTTTTTGGGTGTCAAATATACATCGAATATAACATATTCGATATCACAAGTTTTGCGCCAAGATGACGCATATGTAACTTATTTGATTGATATGATATAAGTGCTCACTAGTTATAATACCCGTGCACGCACGGGTTTTTTCTCTAAAAATCATAGTTAAAGTATTATTACTGTGTAAAAAACAAAGAACCTAACGTGTCCTAAATGGTTTTACTTGCAGGATTAAAAATGGAAAATCATAAGTATATATGTTTTTATTTATTTATTGTTTTTAGATATATTTTGGATTGAAAATTTTCTTTCATTATTCAAGCAGAATGCTAGGTGGCTTAAACTTGGAGCCTCGCGTCTAGAAAGTTAAGGAGGCACCAGACTCTTGCTATGTGTAAGCATGTGCTCGAGATAGAAGAACACATTAGTATCATCAGGGCCGGAGCCAGGATTTGAAGTTAGGGGGGGCTTAACTTTGTTGTCCGATAGTAACAACAAATGGCTCGTGTTATTGTTATGTATAAGAGTTGTGAAAATCAGGTTTTCAAAGGTCTAAAACGAATTACTTGAATAATAGAAGGGTAAAAAGAAACAAAAGTTATAAATAGTTTACATAGGGAATAGAAAAGCATTAAATATGTTTGTTAATATCTTCTTTCTGTTCTTTCTTCTCCGATCAGTTCTTCACTTTTCCGGCAAGCAAAACTATTTACCTTTTTTATATTAAAATTACAAACGTGAATTGGTAGATTGAGGGGGGCCGATCATTAATATTTCTCAGAAAATGGGCTATTGGAATGTATTTTATTGTGTTTAGTGGCGAGTTGGGGGGGGGCCTAGCACCCGCTAGCCACCCTATCAGCTCCGGGCCTGAGTATCATCAAGAATCAAGAAAGTAGTAATTGTTCCAGACCCCCAGTACATCTTGTATGTCGTATATGATGTGTATCTTTACTAATATATAAAGCATTTGGGACTATTCCTTTAATAGCAAGACTTAAAGTTCTGACATATTCACTTGCTTTTAATGGAAATATTTTACTTTTGCTAACGATTCAATACGTTGCACACATAAATAAAATTTATTACATTCTTGTAACAACTCTAATATTTATTCTGCCCATTAAAGATGTAACAACCCATTTATGATGTTAGAGCCTATTTCAAAACTGTGTTATCATAAAAAAAATGTACTTCGAAAAAAATTATCGCCAAAAAATATAATCATACGGGTACTCGCCGCCGCAGCGCGCGGGTACCCGGCTGGTCATTTTCAATATTCCAAGGCATATCATAGCTTATAACATGAACCACATTTTTTATATCAATATGCAAGATCAGTAGCAACTAATACATCAAATAATTTTATCATAAAACCATCAAGACCAATCTCTTATTGCTCATGCGACTTGCCATCATGCAAAGTTGTCACACGGTAACCTGATTTCTCCTCTTATACAATATGATGGCCTTCTTATCCTCAAGATCATGCAGTAGTATCTTTTGCATCATACGCGTTCTTTACATTTGTTGCATCTTTACATTTACAGACTACTCTTCATTATCTCCATCTGTTGCATCTGGTCTTCGGCCTCTTGGAAACATTAAATCCTTGCACAGAGTCTATAGACAATAAACGTAATCGAAATAAAAATCAAAATAAAGATCCGATTAATCTTTAAATAATATCATGTTTACATGTAAATAAGTAAGCATGTGTACATGTAAATACGTAAAACAAAACTGACATGAAACAATTATCTTTCTCTCTCTCCTTGCTTTGTTGCTGGTTCCACCTAAGTGGTCTTATATTTAAGCAACGTCTCTTTAGGATCACTACTTTACATTATATCCTAAATAGATACAAAACAGCCATCAAATACATGCATGCATACTGTTCTCTCTGCTCTGAAATCCTAGAGTAGTTCAGTTGGCTGATTGTGTAACAGGCGGTGCATAACAGGTAAGTTGGGGTTGAATGATGATTACCTATGCTACCTTTTTTTTAATACTTCATTTCTTATATTTGTGAGGTTCGTGCCCATTTAGCCCGTGTCCGTTTGATCCGTATTTTAAATTTGCCCGTTTAGCTTGTGCCCTTTCGGACCAATCGTTGAACCTGTTACCCGAACCCACCTGACCCGCCCATTTTGCCACCTCTAAAAAATAGTATTATTAGATTGAATAATAGTAGCTCCTAGCCCGCTACATATGGCAACAAAAATGGGTGAAAATGAAAACTTAATAATTCACAAAACTAACAAAATTTTAAATCTAACAACTAATTCCGTCGTTGGAGCTTTATAGCTACTCATAGTTGGTTGTCACAAAGAAACTATTTTTTTTTCTTCTAACATTACCCTTGTGGTTTATGTGTCAACGAATTCAAGCCTAAGACATGGTTAGCTATCACTCTAAAAATAATCACATCCTCCACTAAAGAAAACGACAAAAGCTGAGGCATGTGAACTTGTAAAGGACTATTGGTGCTTAAGGAATTATACATATTTGTGTAATTAGAAAGAGATCCAATAGACAAACATATATATCAAAGTATCAAACACTTACCAATATACATGCATCTGATACAAAATCCTCTCAGAAACTTGAATCTCTTTTTGCTGAATCAAATATTACTATACTATCTTTGGAACTTATATCAGCATATATAAGTTGTAAGCTGCAAAGCACAAACTGTTGAAAAAAATGATGATACTACGAAAGTTGTGTACATATATTGTATTACAACTGATAGAAACTTTAAATTTACACATGTTTTCTTGAAATTTGTTTACTCAGTTTAAATTAACTATCCATCTTCAAATAGACCAACCAGTTTTAGTATTTAAATGAAAACGAAGAACAAACTGAGATGAAAATAAAATTGGTTTATTTTATGTTGATTAAGAAAGGGGACGGAGATTTGAACTTTAAATTTGTGTATGAAGTGATGTAATTAATTTGCAGCCACGAAACTTAACCACCACATCATAAAACCTAATTACAAAACCAGACACCAATTATGCATAGTCACCAATATCAATTAATACAAACCTTATAACTTACAGACATGGCTGCCAAGCGGCTTATGCTAACTGGCTTATCTAACCTAATTTTTGAAAGGTCTTTATGGCATGGCTTCTTAAAAAGGGTTGCAGCTTATATGGGGATTTTTTTTCACATATCACACTTTTGCAGTCATAATATAGCAGCCCTTATAAATGCAGTTACTTCTCATTTGCTTGATCTTAAACTATATAAGCATAAGCAGTCATGATCCAAATACAGAACATAGCAAACACATATATGCATTACTGCAAGTGGAGTCCAAACCAACAACCAATATGCATTATTACAAGTGGGTCAAATGATGATTCGAATGCATTATTTAAATCATTATTAAAGCGTTAATATCCCGTAGTCAAACTTAATGCTAAGGCTAGAATTATTTTTATTACACCATACCCATTGTTCAATGTTCTAAAAGATTGCTATTATTAAAAACAACACAAATCGCAACAATGACAATGACCCTTTAAATAATTCCAAGAAAAAAAATAAGATTTCCCTATAAAGACACTCTCGAGTCTACACACAAATTGAGCCGTACACCAAAACAACTACTTTCATACTATTTGTAGAGTCTAAAACTCAAAGAAGCAAATACTCTAATACTATTTGTAAGGTACTAACTACTGTACTTAAAAGTTAACGGTCTAAAATTCATGCATATGAATCATGTTTTTACCAAATATGTCAGGTGCTCACGCTCATGAGAGACGCCATTGAAAGAGAATAACAGCTCCAAAGAGCCCATTTTTGTGTTTAAATGTAAACCCCGTTAAGGGAAATAAGCATCATATTTAAATCACATTGAAGGAGTATTTGACTATTTGTTTAAGCTTTTTTGAGAGGCTTATGAAAGTGACAAAACTCAGTTCACTAAAGAACTGATTTTTTTTTTCTTTCTGAAACTCATTTCTATGTGCAGTTCAACAAATTATTTGTTTGAAATATTTTTAGTTTATCAGAATAAAAACAAAATGGAGTAAATAATAACAATGAATAATCAGTTGCACACTCATTACTAACCTTCTAAAAACATTTTTATAAATTATGACAAAAATACAGAAGCTATTATCCAATAACAATACTATTAGGGGTCTAATTAAATACCGTTCGATTCGTTGATGTAACCCAATCGATATTTTAGTAGGAAACATTCGGCCCCCTTAAAAACCATACATATCATAAAAATTATTAAAACACATATACACCAAATTTTCATACTCAGTCAATATATGCATAAGATTGTAAATACATTTGGTATCCATTTTGCCGGTATATCTCTAAATGAAAACACCCCATTCATTTAAACATAGTGAACATGATAACCTATTTTTTAAGTTCAAACTCAAAATACTCTTAATCAGAAATGTTGCTAAAAATTATATATAGCTAACCCTTTATTACTTCAAGATGCGGCAAACCAATTACCATTCTGTTTGAATTGTTACTAACTATAAATCCAAACACCCTCATTCATTTAAAAAGGGTTCAATTTAGATTGCAACACAATACAGTTGGTATGCATTTTACCTACATACCTCTAAACCCAAACACCCATATTCATTGTAAAATACTAAACATTATAGCTGTCGATTAGAACACATCCGTAACAGTCTTCAAATTTTAAAAATAGCTAACCTTTTACTCTTTCAAGATGCAACACATTAAGTGTAGATTGCAAAAGCAACAATGCTAGACATGTCCACTGCAAGTGTCTCGCCCACCTCAAGATTTTTCTGCAAACTAACATCATAAAGGAAAAAAAGACAAAATAGGTCAAGGAAACATAATGAAATTTAAAAGTTATCCAATAATAGTATTATAAACAGCATACCAGATCCGCCCCCAACTATGAACGCCAAGCCTTGCCCAGATTGCTTTTGTCTTAAGAATCCCTACAAATGTCATAAGAATGTCATTGAAGTGTCAATGCATGTCATGAAATAATTATTTCCCAGGGAAATGGAATCTCACCTCTACATCAGGTACAACATTACGTGCCCTCTGATCGAAAGTGTAACTGATCTTCACATCACTAATGAAGCAAACAAATGCATATGGCTACAAAATTATACCAATAAAGTAAAATAAAGACAATTAGTAATTAAAATAGGCGATGTAAGGTTATGAACAATATACCTGGCACAAAATTTTACCACCGAACTTTGCTAAGTCAATCTGCAGCACATTAGATTGGAATCTCAGTGAATATGCCAACTTAAAATTATTGAAATTTTAGGATAATACTAACCGGGAGGATTCTTGCTAGATATGGTGCAGCAATACCAACAAATCCATCACGCTCCCAGTTGTGAAATGCTGGATCCACCGACTGCCTCGAGATAAATGAGGTCTACCTACATCTCTCCCCTGTAAATTTTCTCTAATGAAACTTTTCTTTGACCAATAGCCACCCTGAAGAACCTTAAACTCACAGATAAAATGCATCAGTTAGAATACTATAATATGAGTTCTTATTGAGATACATACATATTAATGATGTGTAGAATGGATGGGATGCTAAACCTGGCCAGAAGGTGTGCAATCGTTGATATGATTCTTCCAAGATGGAATTGCATCAGATGAACAGGTGTTTTGTGTTTGACAACTTCGTGTACCCAAAGAGTTAACAAATAAATGAGTCCAAACAATAAGGGTGCTCAAACTAAGATTTAAGAAAACAAAACAGAACAATTAATCTTAATTAAATTAAACTTTTAATAACACAAAATCTCAATCAAATTCAATTCAATAAATCATAAACTTATTATAAAAATTTACCTTAAACTGGACCTCTTCTTGTTTCGACTGGAAGAAGAAGGTGCTTCAATACTCGCCGGATAAAGTTCAAATGGACTGATGGAGTTCAAAGAAACTGGCTGAGCAGGTGCATCCACGTTAAAGCTCAACTACCCATCTTGGTCTTGCACACCTTGAGAAGATTGAATCACCTTTTCTCTTGATATCTTGTGCATTGACCGTTAAATAATTCCCTCGGCTATAATATATACTGTACTAATTACGAATATCGAGAGTAACTATCAGTTAAACTACTCCAAAACTACAGTTTAGAAACATGATAACACAGCTATTCTACACCTAGCATGATCAGTTATTAGCAATCTAAACACAGCTTAGCCAATCAAACTCACAATCTTAAAAAACAACTAACAAATCAAAGAAATAATAATTCATAAAATATACATAAAATTTCAAACAAACAAATGGTAGTTCAAGTTTTAAAGTAACCATGTTTCACCCTTTTTCCCTTTCGTCTACACCTTTCTCCAAATGGTGAGCATGATCAGATACGCATAAACAAAATCAATTAGTAATTTTTCACAAATTAATACCGATAAAATTAATAAAAAAAAAGGTTCAAATTTAGCATCCCTTAAAGTTGGGTTGTTAATGTTGGTTTAGGGTTCATACCCAATTTTGTGACAAAAGACCTCAAAATTAGCCAATGAAAAATTAAATTTAAGATAATCCATGTTGCATACCTCTTACTCTTGAAAGATTAAATTTAACACTTCTGATTGATTTGTTTCTTCTGACAAATCCTATTGGATTTTGTCAATTAGGGTTTCAATTTTATTGAGTCGGGGCTTTGAAGTTTTGTTTCAGATGGGGATGGTGGCTTTGGTTGTTTCAATTTTTATTTTAACCCCTGAGGTTTTTATGGAGTTACTCCGCCTTCTTTAAAGTTTTTTCTATTATACTTTTGACACATAGACTTTTTATACAATTTCTAGTGAAAACACATATAAAAACGAATTTTTATAAATTTTGACCAAATATGGAAATATTTAGGGTTCTTTAATTAAATATATATTTAGAAAAATAAAATAAAATATAAAAATATTACCAAATAAGGTATGGTTTGATTTTTTTGAAATGAAAAATTTCCACTAGAGGTTTTGTTTTATTATATAAAAGATAAGCCCATTGTTGAAGTTGATCACATAAAGATATATAAATGAACAACAGCCCAAGTGACCAAGGCCCAAACTCACCAACATGGGCAAAAAGTTATCGGGCCATGCAAATGCCCAATGGGTAGTGATTCTAAATACTAAATTTGAAAGGTATTAGCGTTTAGCCTCATTCAAAAGCTCAATGTCTAAAAGAATTTGCTTTTCTGGACGATAGCAGACACATTCACGCATGAGTTTCGTATAACATATGCCCTTAGACTTTAATTCTTGTACGTGGTACATAGTAGCATACATATTGTTAACGGGAAGACGCTAAGATGCACATGTATCTTTATGCAGTTAATTTTACGCTAGTTAATAGTCAGTGATTTGAGTCGTGCAGTGACATTCAAACGAGTAGTATGCCATTCTCGAACCTTCGCTTTAGGGTAAACCCCACTCTTTTTATTCCACTTCGCTTAGGAGGAAAACCCCATTGAAAAGACTCGAACCCGAGACCTCCAAGAAAAACAACTCCAAAGGTTACCTCCGACCACTTGATCTAGACCAAGTGGTTCTTTATGCAGTAATTTTGATGTAAAATCATACATATGTATTATCTGAAGAGTGCACCATTAGGCTATGCACAATGGGAGGGGTTGGGGTCGGTTGCAAGAGTCGGTCGAGCAAGGTTGTCCCCTTGTGGAGTCGTCGGTCGGCGTCGGTTGGGGAGAGAAGGAAGCCCAACTCGGTTGAGCATACAACCCAGTGTTAAGCTCATACTTTACCACTTTTTTTTTCCATACTTTACCTCTTTTCTTTTCTTAATTCGTTTAAAAAAAAACGAGAAAAAAAAAAAAGAAATAAGAAGTTTGTTTGTGAGAAGCAGAGGACATAGTGGAGAAGAAGACTTTGTCTTCTTTTTATTTAATTCGTTTTTTTATTTTATTTTTATAAATAATAAATTTACAGCCTAAACCCTTGAAGTTTGATCTTATTATCATTTTTATCTTATACTTTTAATTTTCTTACATTTTAACATAGAGAATGTATAAAAATTAGTAATTTATATGTAACGTCTACGTTTTATTAGTTTAAGTTTTTAATTATTGTTGTAATGTTAAGTATTTTTATTAATTAAGTTTAATTTTGTTTTTAAAAATATTTGAATTAAAAAAAAAAATTAATAAAAATTCTCAGGTCACCACTGTGGCAACTAGGTCGTCGGAGAGAGAAAGCTGATGTGGCACCGACGAACTAGGTCGCCATTGTGCATAGCCTTAGTGATTGGTCGATACTCATTACTCGGTTGTGCCGTTGAATGTGAGTAGTTGTCTAATGGACGTTACTGTAAGAGCAAGATCGATGGATAAAATTTTACTAGATCAATACTCAGTGTGTTGAATCCATTTGACACGCATGTCTATAGAAAATCAGATATTTGACATAAGCATGTTTTAGAACATGATGACGTGCTATGGATCATGCATTGAGTAATAAACATGTCATAAGAATCAGGCCTACAATATCTGGCAACAATATCTAATAACTTTTCTTATGCCCACTTCGCTAATCACTTTATTTCAATATTTATTTGATAATGTTACGCGTGTATCTATGAAACTATTATTGTCAACTAAAAGACAAATTTAAATCAAACGTATGTTCTAACTAAATTGGCTACACATACCCCACAGCCCCACACAAAATAAGTGGCGATAGCAATGTATCTAATGAATTAGTGCATGTGAGGGACAACAATTAATAATGGCAAGAATGGGGCATGCATTATCAAAATTCCTGGTGACCATTTTTCTTAACACACTTACGAGATAAGATTTAGTTTTAAATGGCCGGGGTGGCATAAGTTGTGAAGTTTTTGTTTAATTCGACGTATGAAAAAGAAAAACGAGAAAAGAAAATAGAACCTCCATTTTTATATCACATATCCTATTTTGACACCCCTCCCCCTCTTGCTAAGACTAAATGTTTTTGTGAATTATGGCCAATACCAGATATATAACAGTGATTTAAAATCCAGAGATTAATGTATTATTCACTGGGAGTTTGGTGGTTATCACACTACAAGTAGTTTTCTGTAAAGCCATGCTAGTCTTTTCCCCAATAGGTTGTAAACCGGATGGAAACAT
This sequence comes from Chrysanthemum seticuspe, assembly GCA_019973895.1. Taxonomy (NCBI): domain Eukaryota; kingdom Viridiplantae; phylum Streptophyta; class Magnoliopsida; order Asterales; family Asteraceae; genus Chrysanthemum; species Chrysanthemum seticuspe. The sequence goes on along the minus strand of BPTQ01000003.1, from coordinate 112,467,094 downwards.
AGGGTGCCGACTAACTCTTCTCCCAAGACCTAGACCCAGATAATAAGCATCTGTCTTAAGGATCATTTGAGCGGTCAATTGGACTTTTTCAGTGATGAGTTATACCACTAGGGCAATGCCCCAATTAGGGGTGTCATTCGGGCCGACCCGACCCGACCCGAACCCGACCCGAGTCAATTCGGGTCGGGTTACTCGGGTCCAAAATCTAACTCGGGTCAATCGGGTCAACCCGTTTAACCCGAGTACGAATTAGGGTCGGGTATCGGGTTTAAATACTTTGCTTCGTCGGGTTCGGGTCAACCCGACTAACCCGAGTTAAGAATTTTTTTTTTTTTATTATTTTTTTTTTTTTAATCTTTATTTAATTTTAATTGTAATGTATTCTTTAAAAGTCTAATTAATGTTGTTTTATGTAATATGTTGCAGGTAGGAGAGTTAGCAGGTATAGCAGTCGGATCAGCAGTATGCATTAATTCCATCTTAGCAGGGTAAAGCTTTGATCATATAATTATATTTTTCCAAGTAAATAATATTGTTCTAGCATTAAAAACATATAACTTGTAAATGAATATTTAGGCCAATATCGGGAGGATCAATGAACCCAGCACGTACCATTGGACCAGCATTGGCTAGCAACACGTATAAAGGTATTTGGGTTTATATTGTCGGCCCCATAACAGGAACGTTAACGGGGGTGATGTGTTACAGTTTTATTCGAGCAAAAAACGAACAAGATCAGGAAATCTCTTCATTTGGATTCATGGCCAATTCAGTCCAATTAGCTTAGTTACCTTAGATCCATGGCCAATTCAGTCCAATTAGCTTAGTTAAACTTCATCCAAAAAAACCATGCACGTCTGCAAGAATCAAGCAAACAATGGAGCTAACATGTATAATGAATTTCCAAACACCCCTATTTAATTTTATTTTAGAAACAGTCCTTAACAAAATGCAAAAATCAGCCCTGCTTTTACATGCAATTACTCATTTTCAAACAGGGTCGAACCCGACCCGACTTGACCCGACCCGACTTGGACCCGACCCGACTTGACCCGAACCCGACTAACCCGAGTTCAAATAGGGTCGGGTTCGGGTATATTATTTTTACCCTTGACCCGACTTGGACCCGACCCGTTTGACTCGAACCCGACCAACCCGACCCGAATAGCACCCCTAGCCCCAATGATGAAGGCGTTCTCTTTTTATTGGAGTTGAGACTAGTTTCATAAGTTAATCCTCTTTGTAAAAGTATCCAGATTAATTAACCATATAATATAGTGAATCAGAAAAATAAAACGGCTTGCAAGAACTGTAATTGGCAAAAAAATTGATCATGCGAATTGAATTAATTTTGGACCAATACTCTAGTCTATAGACAAGTTATTACTCCTAAGCTTTTGACAATATTTGAGAGCAACTAACATTTAACATTTAGAATTATTATTACAAAGCTTGTTTGGGAGAAAGCAGATAGTATTTATAAAATTATAAAAATGCTAGTTTCTCAATGCTCTTTGAATAAGCATTTAACATTTAGCATTTAGCATTACGTCATTTTACACATTAAAATTATAGCGAAAATTACTCTGCCAAACACCTTTTATAAATTAAACCGCTACTGCTAACTGCTACCGTTTAGATTTAGATTAATAAACACGAGTTTATTGTTAATTAACATTTGTGTTCAAAGCACCAGGACGAAAGTAATTGAATAATTTTTTCTTGTTGGAAAAATTTACTTCAGCGTTTTTAACATCTATCGACTATTAACATCCTCGGCCCAATTTAGTGATTGTATATGGGTTTAATGGTTAATGGGCTGACTTGCTTCTTTGTGGACTACATGTTATTAAGAACAAGATGAACATTATATGTGTACATGTTTTCTTTTATTAAACAAGTAGGGTTGAATCAGTTGGAATACTCATTGCCTCTCAACCGAGAGGTCAGGAGTTCGATCCTCACTCCCCCAAAAAGCCGGAGGTCCTTTCTACCTTTGGTAGAACTGGAAGCAGCCTCTCTACCTTAGGTGGCATTGTGAGTTACTTTTTTTTTTTTTTTTTTTTTTTTTTTTTTTTTTTTTTTTTTTTTAATGTTTTCTTTTATTATTTTAAACATAAAATGTAACGTATAGCTATTTAGAAATAATAAATTACCTTATTTCATAGATGCAGTCAATCATTCTAATGACAAGGAATAGGCACCCGCCGCGTTGCGACGTGGGTCCTTTCTTTGGGCTTTGGAACGCGTAAGTTAGTTACCAAGTGCAAACAATTAATTTTATTGCAGCAGTGCTGCAAGAAGTGCTACAAGGCCTGTCCAAAACTTGTGCAGTACTTTTGTTTCGGCACTTCAACGTTAGCAGGTATATGTATAGAGTTGCTACGGATATTACATTATCGATATTAGTAGCAGGTAGTTGTTGCAGGCGCGTTTATATTTTTACAAAGTAGCCATTGTGTGTCGCTTCTCATCCTCACTTTCACCCGGTGGCTTATCTCTAGGACCTGAAACACCATAGTTTTATATTACGGTATAAGTTAAATAGCACGGATTCTATTCATAACTAATGACAATGCTATTATGTTTAGTATTTGAGTTTCAGTTTCATTATTACTATATAACTGTTACTATACATTTAGAACAGAAGTTCTTGCATAAGTTAAAAATTTAATGCAAGTCGTGTACAGCTAAATGAGAGATAATAAGCATTACCCACACCGAAAAAAAAATATTACTACGGACACTGTTAAAATTCATTGTTAACCTCATCGTTCGGAAAAAAAAATATATTGGGGTTTTTTGCATTATATGGTCTAAATAAACACTAATGTAAGCGATACTAAAACATATAACGAGTCTTTATATGAAGATAATGGCTTACATAATACCACCTAACGAAGCACCATTACATGATCAAACAGGAATGTTTCTTGAATGAATTAACAGAAGTACTAATAAGTTCCATAATTTCACTCCAACGTTCTTTAAATTAGTAGCTCACTTCCAGCTTTTCTAAGTAAGGGTGGTAGTCTTCAACAACACGAACCAAAGCGCAGATTTTATATCGACCCCTTTTGACCCACTACCTAACTTGCCCATCTTACCACTTATATTAATTCAACATAAACCAATAGTACTCTATTAAACAAAGACTCTGGTTTCAGTTTGTGCACAAACTACATCATCCCATCTTGATTTAAAAGAAACAGATGCAGACGACATAACATATAGATTGTTATAACATTTTCCCACTGTTTAGATATCTAGCAATTAAGAAATGCATGAACAACTTGCAGCAAGGCACATCGACGTATATTTTTTCAACTAAATGACACATAACTATATTGTTTATTTACTCCATTGGATTATTATTTGTTATAAAGAAGCAATAATGATACTTTTGAGATGTTCTACATGTGCTAAGACAAAGATACTTAAACAAAGTCATATAAATCATAAGTAGTATTTTACATTGTCTTTGTAAATGGGTTGGCATTTTCAGATTCTAATCCCTCTCACTTTGCCTCTGCTACCCTCTTAGGGAATCACAGCGGTTGCTAGGGCTTGCGCTGATGCAAGTGATGGCGCTGGTGCTGGGCAATAAAAGCTATTCAAATTGTAAGCATAGTTTCGTGAATTATTAAAGTAGTACTGATAAAGGCAGTGTGCTTCTTGCTGATTACGTTGTTACTATACCTCTCTTTTGACTCTTATATGCTATTCCTCTTAATCTATAAACTAAAGTTTAGTTGTTTAAATGCAAATGTAATTCATGATAAGAAACCCAAACCAAAACTTAGACCGATTATAACCTTCCTAAATTTTTTAAAAAGCCGACTTTTTTAGCCTCAAGAGCTTATTTATTTAAGCTTAAGGACTTTATAAGCTCATTAGCTCAAATAGGTAACCTCCTAAGCCCACAAAAATGAGTTTATCAAATTTTTAGTAACCTTCTAACTCTTATGTCCATCCAATAAGCTTAGAAAAATGACCCTGTGGAAACGTAGAGGGGGGGGGGGGGGGGGTGAATACGTTACCGTTTAAAAAACTTTAGATCTTTAGTATCAAATCGCTTATTAAGCTTGTTATAATATGAAAGTACCAATTATTGTTTGTGACTAATATAAAGCATGGTAAACCAAGTTGTCACACAATCATGAACATCAAACCACATCACAAACAATAGTATAGTGCAAGTATAAAAGTAAAGAGATAAAGAAAGGAAAGTGCAAACCGAACACGAGGATTTATAGTGGTTCGGTCACGGATCTCCTTTCCGCCCTACTCCACTCCCCGAGTACCCAACTCGAGAGTTACTTCACTAAATTAACAAGCTCCCTTCTCGGCGGAGAAAACCTTACAATCGTCGCTTACACTTTTTCCGGTACAAAGCTAAATACCGGGTTCTAGTTCGAGGTAGAACCAACCTAACGTCGCCTATACAATATTTCCGACACTAAGCTAGATGTCGAGTTCTTTTACAAGGGTACAACCACTCCCAATATGTTTTATGGCCCAACATAATAAACCTTGTGTTTTATGGCACAAACACATAAACCATCTAATCTAGTTTGGTGAAAGTGTTGTTATGATGCAATGATGTTTACACTAATGATCCATGACACAAATGTCTAATGGATATGAATAACTACTTCTAAATGAACTTCCATTGATAGGAAGCCTTCATGATGAAGATCACAAGTTCCCTAAACTTCTTGTGATAGATCTTCAACTTGTGGTGAGTGGGGATAGCTAGATCTCCAAGATTTCCTTGGTTGATCAAAGAGTATGCTTACAACAAAGATGAATGTTAGAAGCATTATGATCATGATCATTAGGGTGTTTAATGTGTGTTACTACATTGTTAATGATTGATCTAAATGTATGCAAGAAGGTGGAGAAGATGTGCTTTGAAGTGGTGAAGAAATGGGAAAACAATGGGCTTCTATTTATAGCCAAAAGTGGTCAGGAGCGTCCACGGACCACGGACCCCTTAAAAGGGTTCCGTCCTTTATACAATTTGGTGCCGTGGGTGCCTGACATAAAATCTAAAAAATCTTTCTTCAAATCTTTCCAAGATATTACCAAATCTTACTAAGATCACATTTGATATATTGAGTGTCAATCTAACCAAAATATTCAAGTGATCTTCCAAGGATTTCAAAGATGATGCATGACATGATGTAACATGTATTTCCATTTTTAGATTAAAAGGTTTATCAAAGTAAACTTGTAAAATGTATTATGTAACTAGTTGATAAAATGTCTAGTTACCTTTTGAAATACTTGTGAATGCAAAATGTAAAATGAGATTCGAAATAGAATGGTTAACCTATTAAAATACTTAGTGACACTAAACGTATTTTAAACATTCTAAATGATTTGTTAATGGGTTTGATCATAATGCCACATAACAAACATGTACGAACCTGTGTTGTAACATACGAGGACTTGAGACATCGAGAGGTGTTGAATGTATGTTGAGACAAATGTAATTACAAGTAACTTGTACATTTTACGTTATGTATTACAAGTTACATGTTTGTCATCAATCAAAACAAACGAGACTGTATAGATTAAATATCATAATATTTGCACTAACAATCTCCCCCTTTTTGATGATGACAAATATATGTAAACGTAATAGAAAGTAAAATGTAAAAGGTTACTTGTATCCTTACTACCTTTACATTACCTTCTCCGTTTACACTCTTCTCCCCCTTTTGTCGAAACAAAAAGGGCGTGTCCTTGGAGTTTAACTTAATTTCTCCCAAAAAGGCGAGCTTGCATCATCCCTAGTGAAGTTAAATCGTCGACAACAATCCGTCCCTTGTTTGGTAGCGGATCCATGGATCAAATAAAGAGGCTTAACCTACATCAAGGTTAGTTTTATGCAACAAAAATTATGAGAAATATATGAAAAAGAAAAATGCATAGCAATGTTAGCCTATTTTCTCCACTTTTTATCGAAGCACAAATGCATGTTGAAAAGTGAGAATGATGCTAAATGCGTGCATGCTCCCCCTTGACGGTTGCTCCCCCTTGTTTGAGGCGTCAGGGTATAATTAAAAACCTACAAAACAAATATTAGTGCAAAACTATATTCGTCATTAGACGAGTAAGTGATATACAACAAAGTGTATATAAGATGCATTCAGTAAATTCTTGACGGAAGCTCCCCTTGCTCTAGGGCGTCAAGATGAACCTTCAAAATAAATATTAGTATAATAGAAGCTTTGTCTTTAGACAAATATGTCATATACAACCAAGTGTATAGACGATGCAATATGAGTGCTTAAAAGATATTCCTCCTTGTTCGAGGGTGTCAAGAAGCACCTATAATAAGAAAAATAATTGATGCAAACTTCATCCTTAGATGAGTAAGTTATATACAATCGAGTGTATATGATGATGAACCTACAATGAAAAACATTAGTGCAATATATTTCATCTTTTTCACAAAGAAAAATAAGATGTATATATGTGATAAATGATATAATCAAAGATCTCATGAAGTGTAGTCTCTTAATTTCAATCATAAGAAAAGTGAGAATATAATATGATAAAAGCCTACAAAATAGTTCCTAGAAAGAAGATATGGAGTCTCCCACCGGGTGTGCCACTAGTGGTGCTAGTGTTGGTGTCGGTTTACTAGTAGGATTCATGTGGTGATGGTAGATGACTCGAGATTTACAAAAGTAATTTTTCGCTAATCCATGGTGGTGATGATTAGTGAAAATGGTGATGGAAGGTGGTGGTGATTAGGTAGGAAGCTATTAAGGAGTTAGAAACTCGTATGTATAGCAAATATAAAAATATGGATTCATGCAATCCTTTCGTCGTGTCAAGTGACCAAAGCTAAGAGGAAAAAAATATGAATGGACATTGCATTTCAATGATGCATAAGTGTTATGATTTGAATGATTTATTGATGCTAACAACCTATTGTTTTGAGCAAGTTCTCATATGCTTCAACCCAAGAGTAATCAATAATGCGTTCTATCTAAGAGTATTATAATGAAGATACCAAAAAATATAAAAGTGATAACATGAAGATAAATTCGTTCATTGATTGACACGAATTATAAAGATGACCTATTCTAGGTGGCAATGGGAAATGTAGTATTAGCATGGTATTGACCATCATGGATGATTATCACATTGAAAAGAAGTGAAGACAATATGAAAAATACTAATAATAATAATGAGTACCTATATGAGGATGACATCATTTGAGAGTTGGATAGACCAACGTGTTGAAAAGGTGTTGGGAATGGCTGTTTTGATTAATATATCGTTTGCACTGACAATGACATGCATGATATGCGGGAAAAGGATAAGATCCTAGATAAAAATTTAGTGAAGTTGGAAGGTGCTGGTTTAAGGAAAATCCTATATCTGGAGATGAAGACGTTTTGTAAAAACACATGATGCGTTTTTCACTTGATGAGGTATTGGTGCAAACTTGTGATAAAAAGTTAAAAAGGTTGAACTAGTTGTGGTTTCGTGAACCGGTTTTAGCTAAGTGGTGTTTACCTATGTGTTGGTATTTTAGAGTCTAAGAGACATAAATTTTGACAAAAGACAATTATGTGAATGGATTTCTCTCCCCCTTAATTAGTGGACATCCAACATAATGTGTAATGTATCAATTAAGGAATGACAACAAAGTGTTTAGGAGGTTATTCGGGTTAATGAAAAAGGTGAGCTTAGTGATGTTTTTCTGGATGATGGTTAGCATACAATGAACTTCATCCTTAAAGTCACGTACCTCTTCTTGATTAATACGAGATGATCGTATGATGAGGCATGTGGTTTCCTAATAGGAAGTGAAGAGGATTAGAGTATTGTTATAACTAAATAATGATGGAGATGATTTTTGGAAAGCGGAAGCTAAAATGAGATTTGGAAAGAGGTCGGTTGAAAGACAAAAATGCAAAGCCAACCCTCTAGAACTTAATTTTATATGCTTTTAAACTATATGCAAGTGTAGGGGTCCCATAAAGCATAGTACTAATCTACATAGCAATAAAGGGGATTATGCAAAATTGAGCATATAAAAGTTAGAACCAAGTGAGATAACAAATAATTTGTTATCAACCTACAAAACAAATTTGTTAGTGACAAAAGATGTTAACATGATAGAAATCAAATGATAACATATTATATAAGCAAAAACAACACATTGCACTTAGTAGACAAGAAATCACCGCACAAGATAGCATCAAAACAATCATATTATGCAAGAATACGATTTTATTCAAGACATTTCATTATGAGATTGTTTTGTCGTTAGACTTAGCCACTTAAGCATACTTGGATATACAATAATCTAGGTGATTAATTTGTAAGATAAAAAGCTTCTAAAAGTTTGTTATACCAAAAGCACTTTGACAGATTATATGTGCACACGTAGCAAATAGTGTGACAAGAAGCAAAAGAAACAAAATGAAAGATTCATGCAAGCCATGTTTAAGACATAACAATTTGGAGCATGTATCATTTGGATCGTACTACACATAGATGTAATGAATGCCAACTAATAGCTTTCAAACACAAATATATCATATCAAAATTATCACGTATCAAAATGGCATATTATGAGTTCATAATTAACATGTGAATCATGCTAAAAATAATTCAAAAGTAAGTATCATGCAAATAAAGTTTAGGTTTAAACGTTTAGTAGCATGAAACAAGAATACAAGCATTATGAAGATAAAACCGTACTAAGGTTTACACATTTGACTAGTTATCAAACACTAAGATAATGTCAAATCAACTTATCGTATCAAACAAGAACATGTAATCAACACATGTAAGTGCAATGCAAGTGGTTTTAAAAGAAAAGTCATATATACTACTTGTTTGATTAGTATTCCTAAGGCGAGGCAAACTATCAATGTTTTAACAATTACTTTAGGCAAGTATAGGAAAGCAGATTTTTCAAGTTGGAGAATGAATATGAGACTATTACTAGCGGTGCTCAATTAAGGCTAAACACGACCATTTTTACGGGTGATTCCACATACCCAACTTCTCTCCAGGAAGCAATTCAACCGTTAGGTCAAATTGAGTTTCTAGTGCAATAGATTCTCCAGTAATCATTCTCATGTTAGAAAGATGGGAACTCCTACTTTTGCCTATTAAAGTGTAGATTATAGTTTACCAATACTTGGCTTAATGTGACACAACTAATATGCAATATAACTAAGGTGATGAAGATGTCATGTTATACACATGAATTTTAACAATGGTGTGTTGATAAACGATATGTTTTAATCTTGTGTTTAGAATCTAAGGTTTGTTCAAATTACAAAGCTAATTGTATGATCTAATGGATGACATCTTTTATGTTGAAGTGGATACTTAAAAAGTGATTTGATTATCTAAGACTAGGGAATGGAATATGTTAAATTAAGAATGTTCTCAAGAAAGCTCTTTGGAACTTTATTTGACAAGAATCTAAATAAGGTTACTAACTTCAATAAATCATGTGTATGTTCTAGAGATGTGTAGTTTCAACCTTGGATGTGCACAAGGTTTGAGCAAGGTTAGGTTATGATGTACGCTTGAAAGGAAATGAATACAAATAGTATCTTTCAACAAATGAGATTATCGCATGGGATAAAGTTATCATGCTTATGAAAATAAGTATGACAAGATGAATTGGATATGCTAGTTCATAGAACTTTTGGATGTTTGTTTCAAGATCATTTAGCCAATGAGGTGTAATGAAATCTCTTGTAACACAACTATTTATGTCGCAAGAATAATGCATAGGATATACAAAATCCTTTTAACAAGATGAAATCTTAACGCATGAATCTTAGTCATAATGTTCTTCAAAACATCATGTTTTCCTAAGTGAAGATATGAAGCCAAAGTGTTTGAATCGGATAGTCCCATCTAAATAAACTTGGTCTCAAGATTATATTCACTAGATGATGACAAGAGGAATTCACTCGAGTTTCTTATGTATACTCCTCAAAAGTCATTGTTGCTTGGGGTGTATGATGTTGGCTTTGAGATTGCATTTTAACATATGTTGTTAAAATGTTGATTTGAGGTTTAACGAAATTTATGCAGAAGTTTAACGATGAAGTATTACTAATACTTTGATAATTTGTGAAGGTAGTACTACTTATACCTAGTGGAAATTGAAAACAATTACCAAGAGCACCATGCTTATTTGATAGTTGAGGTTCTAGCCATAATGAATTATCTAAGTCCTTATATGTTGGAAAGGATGTTTGAGTTTGTTCAAACGTGCATTTGATTCAGTGCAAGTATTGGACACAAGGGCTTTTTGAGCAATACACTCAACGAATTCAAATGATGGTAAGGATGGTGGATTGGTTGATCTAGGTGGTAGGTTTTCTAGTGTCTAAATAAGGATGTGGTGATGTAGGGGTTTGTTGTGCTATGCGAGTACTTAGGTTGAATATTTGTCCATAGATGTTGAACACAAAAAATACGGATACTAATTCTTATGGTTCATTGGTTGCTACAACTAGTGGGTGAAGTGCTTGAAGTTTTGGTTATGTTTATGAAGCTTAGGGGCTGAGGTATAGGTTCACTTTGAAAGGGCACGTTTGATTTAAAGTATACTCTTGGAAGTTCATGAGCAATACGGTTAATGGTGCCAAAAGATGGAAGAGGGATAGTAGGTGTCAAAGAGGGATAAGTGGCACCGTGGGTTGTTTGTTTTGGATAAGTGTTTCAACATGTGTTTGTTAAAATACTTGGGTGTTGATTTTTCGGATATGACTTTTAATGACTACAATTGTAAGTCGCATATACTTGAATATTTCGGATGAAATACTTAAGTTGTCAATCCTAATTTGTTGAGATTATAAAGCTTAGATTGAACTCAAGGATAACAAGACTTGATAATATGTATTTAACATATGTGTGAGTTATGACTCGATGTAAATACTTATCGTCTTGAAGGATGACACATTATTTTCATGTTAACCAGGTGAGGCAATACATGTAGATACAAAACAATATCTATAGTCATATGTTAGACTTGTGTATGATATCTTTGCAAATAATGAGTCCAGGTTTATTAGTCTCGGTAAGTCATCTAAGTCATCCGCTAACGGGTGAGGAGATGTTGGTGGTGTTGCACAAAGTTTGAAAGGAACAAGCTTTGGAGACTTTGGTAGTGAAGTTTTTTTGGATGATGGTGGGTGATTTTTGGTGGTGGAGTTGGAGTACTCAAGTTTAGAAAGTTCACATCTTGAATGGGTGATGAGATGTTGAGAGGTAATGAGTCTGAGGATGAAGAGCTCAAGTTAATGAAGCAACAAGATCGAATGCTAATCCTAGTGGTTTTCTTAAGTGGCTTATTTGAGGTTAAAGATTTAGTCATTTTGATTTTGCTTTAAGAAATGCTAAGCTTGAGGAAAAGTAACAGTGAAGGTGTGAAAATGATCATCTTGAATGTGTTGATTTATAGAACTAAGGATTCATGGATTTGATGTTAATCCATACAAATATGGTACTTTCTAATGAGATGGAAGTGTCTAAAATCATGTCAAACATCCTAAGTTAATCCATTGAGGATGTATTGAGTGAGGTATGAAAGATATGCATTAACAACTATCCTAGAAACGAAGTTTGGTAAATTAGATTGCGGGATTTAGTAAAATTCAATAACTTACCTGTAGGATTCACGGCACCATTTCTTTACACAGCCGGAACCCTTAAATTGGTGCCGCCTGGTCCGCCTGTACAGGTATGGCGGTACCAAAATACATAACAGACGGTACCAACATTTTGGTGCCGTCTGATCCGTGGACATCAGAAAAGTTCACGGACCCATTTTTTTTAGGTGTCGGGGAGTTTTCCGAAACCTGTAATTTTGCTTAAAACATGTGACATTAATTACTTCTAGTTAGGAAAAGTCGATAACACATATACAAATATAGTGGAGCATAGACTTTGACCAAGGGCTAACGATTTTCACATAAAAGTGAAAATGGGTAAAATTTGATAACACACTTGTGCTATCCACCTGCATAAACCGGTTAGCATACAACATTGTTTTAAGTCATATTATCATCATACAAAGTAAAAACAAATAAATTACATCATACAATATTGTTTTTGTCCTTGTACCAAACACTCTCTTAACACCTTCATTTTTCAAAGTACTTGACTAATTTACTTAGTACTCATTGCTAAGTGAGTTATGACATTTCATAAGTTATGCGAGATGTTAGTAACCTATGCAAACGAAGTGATCTAATTCTACAAGCGATGGTAAAATAATTTTCCAACTTAGTGCACAAAATCTAGCAAATAACCTATTGTGCATAAACAAGAAATCGTCAAACAAGCGAATAAATAACATGGCAAGATTGACACTTATATTATGCAAACAAACAAGTGTAAACAACAATTTGAAAAATAAGCAAGCAACATATATGCAAACAACATAAACAAGTGGTCATTTAGCATAGCATAACAAGAAAGATACTTTTCGTCATTTTGCGTTTAAATATGACGATGTATACCAAGCTTGATTAGTTTCCTTTAAACATATTACCAAATTATTTAGTTTCAAAGGAAGTTGTATCAAAGTTCTAAGAAAACCAACTTAAATTGCTTGATTCAAAATTTTGAGTTTTTATGTTAAAGCGAAACTCAATATTTTAGACATACTGTAGTATTTGGTCTATTTCACTTATTTAAAATTAGACTCAGGCTATGAGAGTATTTTTAAATGAAAGTAGACTCAATTCCCTTTAAAATGATAGGTGGCTCGACTCGTACGGACTTACGGTTAATTAGTTATGATTTTTTTAAGTTGCCCAAAAAAAACTGCATACTGTACAGACGGATTCCAAGGAACCAAATAAAGGGATCCGCCCTTTATAAGATTTGGTGCCGTGGTCCTTTGAGACAGATTCACCAAAACTAGTATTTGACATAGAGAAAACGTGTGCGACTTACTAGATTTCATAGTAAACATATAATACACATATTTAACAACATATCTACTTATGTAACTTATCTTAAACATTTACGGAGGTGATTTTTCAACTAGATTTATAGTTATCCCAAACACTCCTTTAAAATCATATTTCTTCATAAATTTTCTATGAGCACACAATACAATACTTACTAGTTCTTTCAACAAACTTTTTTATTTTACTTTTCAAGAAAACCTTCAAGTTTGTATACAAAGTTACATTTAACAACAAAATTTCTAAGTATAACAAGCAAAGCATTTTCCATATTATTTTTCGCTTCAATGGTAATTTGATACATGGTACGTACTCTATTTTTAAAAACCATTTGTTTTGAAAATACGAGCTACGTGGCTCTGGTACCAATTGTGGAAACGTAGAGGGGGGGTGAATACGTTTCCGTTTAAAAAACTTTAGATCTTTAGTATCAAATCGCTTATTAAGCTTGTTATAATATGAAAGTACCAATTATTGTTTGTGACTAATATAAAGCATGGTAAACCAAGTTGTCACACAATCATGAACATCAAACCACATCACAAACAATAGTATAGTGCAAGTATAAAAGTAAAGAGATAAAGAAAGGAAAGTGCAAACCGAACACGAGGATTTATAGTGGTTCGGTCACGGATCTCCTTTCCGCCCTACTCCACTCCCCGAGTACCCAACTCGAGAGTTACTTCACTAAATTAACAAGCTCCCTTCTCGGCGGAGAAAACCTTACAATCGTCGCTTACACTTTTTCCGGTACAAAGCTAAATACCGGGTTCTAGTTCGAGGTAGAACCAACCTAACGTCGCCTATACAATATTTCCGACACTAAGCTAGATGTCGAGTTCTTTTACAATGGTACAACCACTCCCAATATGTTTTATGGCCCAACATAATAAACCTTGTGTTTTATGGCACAAACACATAAACCATCTAATCTAGTTTGGTGAAAGTGTTGTTATGATGCAATGATGTTTACACTAATGATCCATGACACAAATGTCTAATGGATATGAATAACTACTTCTAAATGAACTTCCATTGATAGGAAGCCTTCATGATGAAGATCACAAGTTCCCTAAAATTCTTGTGATAGATCTTCAACTTGTGGTGAGTGGGGATAGCTAGATCTCCAAGATTTCCTTGGTTGATCAAAGAGTATGCTTACAACAAAGATGAATGTTAGAAGCATTATGATCATGATCATTAGGGTGTTTAATGTGTGTTACTACATTGTTAATGATTGATCTAAATGTATGCAAGAAGGTGGAGAAGATGTGCTTTGAAGTGGTGAAGAAATGGGAAAACAATGGGCTTCTATTTATAGCCAAAAGTGGTCAGGAGCGTCCACGGACCACGGACCCCTTAAAAGGGTTCCGTCCTTTATACAATTTGGTGCCGTGGGTGCCTGACATAAAATCTAAAAAATCTTTCTTCAAATCTTTCCAAGATATTACCAAATCTTACTAAGATCACATTTGATATATTGAGTGTCAATCTAACCAAAATATTCAAGTGATCTTCCAAGGATTTCAAAGATGATGCATGACATGATGTAACATGTATTTCCATTTTTAGATTAAAAGGTTTATCAAAGTAAACTTGTAAAATGTATTATGTAACTAGTTGATAAAATGTCTAGTTACCTTTTGAAATACTTGTGAATGCAAAATGTAAAATGAGGTTCGAAATAGAATGGTTTACCTATTAAAATACTTAGTGACACTAAACGTATTTTAAACATTCTAAATGATTTGTTAATGGGTTTGATCATAATGCCACATAACAAACATGTACGAACCTGTGTTGTAACATACGAGGACTTGAGACATCGAGAGGTGTTGAATGTATGTTGAGACAAATGTAATTACAAGTAACTTGTACATTTTACGTTATGTATTACAAGTTACATGTTTGTCATCAATCAAAACAAACGAGACTGTATAGATTAAATATCATAATATTTGCACTAACAGACCCCTAAAGTCATAATAAGCTCATAAGACAAAAACTATCAGCTTATGATATACAAACGAAACCAAATACGGCCATAAGCCCAAAAGTAGGCATAAACAACACCCAAAGCAGAGAAAGCAGATTAAATTTAACCCCAACGCACTCTTCCAAGCATTATCCCAAGTTCATTTCAACATATTAAATCAAAATTAAGCACCAAACTTACAAACATTAACACAAATAACATATATGAAACCACATTTAACCAAAAAAAGGAAATAAAAAGTTAAAAAAAAAAATAATAATAATAAATAAAAGAACAATTTCAGGAACCATAAAGATAACAAAAGAACATATCTGCAATCACCACTAACCCCAAGATGTAATCCAAAATGCGAAATCTGTCCACCTCATCATCCTGCAAAAAAAATATCAACACAAAGAAACAAAATTCATATTAAACCCAAAGTAACATTAAAAAAAAAACCAAAGAAAACAAAAACCCCATATTTCATGTTCATCTCACAAAAAACCTAATTTTCAACTGAAACAAAATATTTGAAATTAAAAAAAACTTACATGAGTCTATGAGTGTTAGCGTCAATCCGCCACGCATACCGACTTCTCATCTTCTTTCTCACGCTTCACCGGAAAAACAAAGATACGCCGTTGGTATTGTGTGGCAGTGTTGTGTGGGTGATAACCTAACTTTTTTTTTTAAAATAAAAGTATAAATTGATAAAACAAAGAGAAGAATTTACTTTTTGGAAGATCAATATCTTCATCATCAATCTTTTCAATAAACCTACCTAAACCTTTGTTAGCAGGACATCGAACCGTTTACTTCACAACGAAGATATCAAACCGATAGAAGATAGTAGAAGCTGATATACTATTGTCGTTGTTGGGGTAAGAAAAGTAAGAATTTATTGTTTGGCGTTTGTTGGGCCCAAATGAAATTTTTTAATTTAACATTGGTGAATATAATAATATAGTTAGGGGAAGGAGTGGTACCCTCTACCTGAATTGTCACATCACCTCTATCCAATAAAAATCCTCCAACTCAAAACTAACTAATTCTACCCTAACATTATCAAAAGTGGAGGGAGTGGTCACCTATACTACCCATTTTTTTTTTCATATATTTTTAATACATAAAATCACATACAATATTAAAATAAAAAGATACCATTTCATTAAAAATAAAAACATTACATAATACTTAAAAAAACTACAACTTAAAAATTGAAACTACAACTTAAAAAAAACATTACATAAGTTGAAATAAAAAACAAATGAAACTACAACTTAAAAATTGCAAGCCCATCCGTGTTTCGCCGCAAGTTCACGTTTTTGGGCAAGAACGAATTCCAACATAGCGGGATCGCGAATGTGATCATGCGGCTCCAAAAAAAAACTTCATCTCCCGTTGTGTATTCTTGAACTTCGCATGAAAAGTTCGTGAAGTCGAACCCAAAGTTGCCTTGTAATGCTCGAAAACCAGTTTCCAAAAACCGTCGGACTTTTGTTCATTACCGACAACACCACATTCGAAGATTTGAATCCATGCTTTCGCCAAAGCCTCCTCTTGTGCCGGCGACCAAACTTCACGGGGCCTCCTCCCGCCGAAGGCTTTTTTCTTCCCTCTCGGATCGACCTCTTCAACGTCCTCATCTTCGTCTTCTTCGTTTGGTGGTTGTTGTGTTTCGGCTACAGACTCTACGTCTTCGTCATTGTTTTCGAACGGGGAGAACTCGCTTGTAGGAGTGATGTTGTAGTGTTGTGGATTCATTTGAGTAGGACCCATATTATATTGGTAATATTGATGTGGAGATGCGGGTTGTGGAACGTAAAATTGATTCGGAGATGGTTGAGAATAAAATTGGTTTGGAAACGGAGTTTGTTGTGGTTGCGGATGAACGGGCTGAGACCGACCTTGACGCGAGGTGGAAATTTTTTTACCTCTTCTTGGATCCATGGTTTTGTGTTTTTGAGAGATTAGTGTGTGTGTTTTTTTTGTGAAAAAATTAGTTTGGGATATTTGGTTTTAAAGGGATTTTTTTTAAATGTAGCAACTAGCCGTTGGCTAGTCCCCAACGTTCCAAAATTTCAAAAAAGTGAGCCTCCACCGATCGGGCTTGGAAGCCGATTTCCTACCTGATTTGTCCTACCCGATGCCCAAGGGGCGGTGTTACCGATCGGGTTCACCTACCCGATGCCCACTCCCTACCCTCTTAGGAGATGCCTTTCCCTATAATATCTTATATAAATATATAACAAAAATGAAGGTTATTAATAACATTAAGTTTTTTGGTCTTGAAATGCACATATCAGAGTTTACTCATGTGACATGGTGTTGAAAAGATAAGCTCAAAGAAACACATGGGGATAAAATGCCATTTGCTCAAAAATTGTGCCAGTTATGTTCCCGCGTCTAAACATAGAGGACTGACGAACATTGTTTCAAGTAACTTGAAGGACTAAAGTGCAAGCTTACCAATTGGAGTTATAAGGCACACATATACAGTGGCGAAGCTAGAAATATTTTCGTGGGAGGGCCAAAACAAAAAATTTTCCGAAAAAACAATAAATGGGAGGGCCGAGATGAATTATTCTTTTAACACGTGAAATTGCAAATAAATACACTAGCGGTCTTAGGCCTAGGGGGTAGGACCCTTCCAAGTCCTCATGTGGCTCTGCCCTTGCGCACGCGCGTGCGCGCACACACACACATATATATTCATTGAGTCAAATACGCATGTGTATTTTCTCCTCTCATTTATGCGTTCTTGATAGAAAGTGAATCTATCAAGTTGTTAGTTTTTCTTCTTTTTTGTAAATAGATTTTAAGCAAAATCTTTTGACTCGTATGTGTTTTCTTTACAATTTTAATAAAAGAATTAAAAGGAGGTTGGTTGAATTTCATTTGGTGTTTCAATCTTTTGTGTGTTCTTTCATAAAGTTTTACATGGCATCAGCGAGGTTTTGCTCAATACTAAAGGGTTCTAAACGTTTTTTGAGTTCTTGATAAATTAGGGTTTCATCAATTTTTGGGGCTTTCGGTTTTAAAGGATATATCATGTGTCAACAAGTGTTGATTTAGTGATTTTGGTGTTATATCTATCATATCTTGTGTTTAATTGCATTTTTTCAAAATTAGGGTTTTTTTATTTTTTTATTTTTTTATTTTATTTTTAAGATTTGGGGGTTTTTCAACCTTGGTGGTTATTTGCGTGTTTGAATGTGTTTCTGAGTGTTCTTGATTCCTGATTTGTGTTTGTGATTGTTTAATTTGACTAAATTGTAAAATTCAAAATTAGGGTTTACTGTATCAAACCCTAATTTTTGTTGTTTTGTTAATTAGTATTATTCTTTCGTCTGGATTTGACCTTCCTTAGATTTTAATTATATTTTCTATTGAAAACCTTAAATTAAAAATTAGGGTTTTGTTATTTCTTTGGTCAGATCATTCTTGTGGTTTATTTGTGTACTAACTTTGTTCTTTCTTGTTTAAGGTTTGTGTTTCCATTGTGTTGTAGGTTTACAAGTCCTACATTTTGTCTCTGTGGACCCAGGAGAAAGGGGGCTTGGCGGGAAGAGGATTGTACCGTGAGAGGAGCAAGGGGGTCAACGTCTTTCAAATATACAACGTGGATTCTGGAAATGCAATGTAGTTGGACTCTCATGTCGATCCGAATGAATCATCCTTTCCACGGAGGCAAAGATTTTCCTGTTAGGTAAGAGGATAGCAAGTTACAAATTCTGTCTCGGTAGGACATGTATCTCTATTACTATGAATTTCATAAATGAATCATTTAGTTGGTAATAATGGAAGCTTGCGTGCTCTGTGGAGTTTGGCATTACTTTAACCTTTATTACAAGTTGTTTGGTTGTTTGAATATTCACTTTGTGTTTAAGATTATCCTTGACCTACTTTCTTTAGAAGCAAAGAACCCTGCTCAGATCTTGAAATAGTGAATGTTTGGGACCATCTTGTGGTTAGGTCTTCCTGTTTGCATAAGGAGGTTTTCTGTTTATTTCTTGTTTCTGTTTGTGGTTTATCTGTTGTCGTTCTCTAGTGCTTGGTTATTTGTGATATGTTTTCATTAAAATTAACATAATGGTTGAGGATGAAAAGAGAAATGTGGATAAAAACCTAATGAACATGCAAGTGGTAGTTAGTTAAGATTAGAGGTGTGTGATCCTTTATTTACACCCTCAAGACATTGGTTTTCAATTGATTACCTTCAAACTTGAAGGTATTGCAAGAACAAAATGATTTTCAGAGAGCTTAGCTAAATGATTTAAAAGGAAAGAAAGTGGATACTAAGTTTGAAAAGCCTTCACTTTTGGAGAAACTGCCAGTTACTAACATCATGTAAAAACCTCAATTTTCAAAATCTCGGTTTGCTCCCCAAATTGTTGAGAATCAAGTTAAATCAAAATCAGTCACTCCACAATCTTTGCCAAAATGTGAAAAAGCTGTTTTGAAAAATAAGCAAGTGATTGGCCATGGCCTATTTCGAATACCCTGTCCACACACACCACTATGGAATTTGTTGGTTTAAATTACATGAATTCAAATGCTAGTGTGATGCATTCTACTATATTCCAAACACTCCTAGTAGTAGCAAACCAAATCTTAGGAGCACGTAACAAAAGAATAGGGATTGCCTAACATCTAAGAGTAGTTGTGTAAAGAAAAATGACGCGTAAGTAGATAACCACTCTAGGAATTCAAAGTCTTTTTCGAATATGAAACAATTTTCAACTGCGTGTATTGACAACGTTAAACTTGTTGTTTTAAACAAAAATGTTGAATTTGTTTATCTTATATGTCAGAAATGTGTGTTTCAAGCTAATCACGTTGTATCTCTTAATATCTTCATGAAGTCAATTCACGTGCTAAGGCACAATCTTCTAAGACAATAAAAAGTAGCAAACCCGTTAAAAAGAAAAGCAATGCTCAGAAACCTGAAAGGTGAATCTCTATAGGACGTAGGTTTTCTCTTAATGAAATATCTGTTGTGCATGGGAAGACAACAACTCCTAGATCTTTACTTAGTTGGAAACCCATGGGTAAAGTTTTCAAAATAGTTGGTCTTAAGTGAATTCCTACAGGGAAGATTTTTGAAACTGGCACTAAAACAAATAATATTGAACATCTTCAGAGTAATGAAGTAGGTACCACTAAAACTGTTGATAGTGAACACCCTCAAGGTAAGGAAGCATGTACTTCTAACATTGTTGTTTGTGAAAACTCTTCATGTTTGGTTGCATGTAGTTCAACTCTCACAGGACCCAATCTATCTTCCACTTTTGATTTTCCTTCTTTCTTATAAAACCAAAAATCAAAATACAAAAAAATAAAACCAACAAAAAAAAATACAAAAGAATCTTCTTTTTACACGACATGTCTTTCACAAAAATTCAAAATTTATTTACGTTTCTAGAAATTTTCTTCAAAAAGTGACACGAAAGTTCAAACATATTTTCAATGAGAATTCACATGTCAAAATGTTTTTCAAAACATGTTGTTTCTCTTACTTCTAAACGGATTCAGAGCCCAAAGTCTTTTAGTATAGATTTGAATGAAAAACACCCTAAGTATATATGGTCCTTGGTGTTATATTATAAGGGAGTCATCATCAAGATGTTCTTTAGATTCTGAAAAAGAAAGACTTATCACAACCTGAGCTGTGACTAGAGAGTGAAGACAAGAACCAAGACTTGGATGATGGAGTCAGTGTGCGATGAAAATAAGTTAATAACACTTTGACTCCCTCAAGGATTGATGACATCAAATAACGAATAAATCATAGTATCATTTGTCCTATTTATATTGCTTGTTTTATATCATTTTATACGAGAATTGATACTTAATCACTTATTTGTGTATTCCTCAGTTATTATCAAGCAATTGGTGAAAGTTAGTGAATATAACGTATTTTGGAGTTAAATTTTTGAAGTCAAGAAAGTCTACTGAATCTGAAATCAATATGCCGTATCATTCTAGACAGATACGCCATATACTAAGACTTAGACGAGTTCAAGACCATTGCTTGAACTTGATGCATACGCCATATTGGATTCTACAATATGCCGTATATGAAACTTTTGTCAACAGAAGAACAAGATCGTTTAAGTTCCATGCCCTAACTTTACAAAGAAATTCATGATGGGAAGACCCTAATATGTTGTATCCATATGCAACGATACGCCGTATTGGAGGCGATTGAAGAACATCCTGGAATATTATAATGTTGGACCCCACGCGAAGTTACCCCGATACGCCGTATCGGATAACCCAATACGCCGTATCGACTCATATTTCGAAGAGTATAAATAGAAAAACTAGCATGCGGTTTTCAGAGAGCTTCTAACCAACAAGTTTGATTTCCAGACGATTTTAGAAGACAAGAAGGTCCTACTAGTGCTATCATTCCAAAGCAAAACTCTTGTAATCATTATACTCCGCTATAATCGTTCGGTTAGCGTATTGTTCTAATTTGAAATCTACTTTAAGCTTTATGAATATGATATTGTGTATGATTTCTGAGATTATGGGCTAATACCTGTAGGTATTAGCCAAGTTTATGATAATTTAATGTTTTGATTTGTTTATATCTATTGTTTACTCTTTCGTTGCATGTTGAGAATGTTTATCATTTGATGCACGTTTATGTTTATGCTTATCTTTCATTCAACTGTTTCTTGTTTATTGAATTAATCCTTCCTTACTATTTGCTATGTAAAATAGATGATGAACTTGAGTTCGGGAAAGATGCATAATACTTAGCTTTAAAACTGGATCAATAGTACTATGACCATTAGGCTACTGGTAATAAAATTAGGACATAAATTTGTAATAAATCACTCGTAGTTCGCCTTAGTAGCAATTTCGTAAGCGGATAAATTATAATCAACAGTGAAGCTTTATGCGACTTCGATTAATTGTGACATAATTAATCATTTAGAAACCTCGAGTTTAGAGAGTAGTACCACCTTGCTTTCAATAGAAAAACACCAACGAATTTAGTACAATCGTTGCACACGTAGACAAATCTGGCATTTATTTGATTGACTTGGTTAATACGGTTTCCTTACTATCGAGCGTAACTTCTTCTTTATCATTTGTTTATCTGCTTGTATGTGGTATTAGCCTCATTTAATTCTTTATTAAACCTAAACTTGTGCCAGTCTCTCAGGCTAAAACCCCCTCATTTGCCTTAGTTTTAGTTTAATTAGGTTAACTTAGATAACTAAAAGAGTTAATGACCCAAACAAACAAAAAAAAAACTTGATTTCCAGCCTTCAGACTTCGCGACTTTTTTTTTTCAAAAGGTGTAGTCAAGAAAAAAATAAAACTAGAGTCAAGTGAAATAAAATGAAGTTGAGAAAAAGATAAAACCTGAGTCAAGTAGTCGCGCAGTCGAGCAGTCTATATTTGGATTTTTTTTTTCAAATAGAAAAAATGGTCTATGCGATGGAAAAAAAATTCTCTTGGTATATTTAAGTCATTGGCCCTAATTAAAATATTGACAAATTAAGTGTTAACATCCACTCTTAGTGACCGAGACCCTACTTATCAACAAACATACAATTGATCGGATACACTTCCCGTTAGTGTTAGTTAATAGGTAAAGTCAACAAAATATAAATAGTAAAACTTGATAACAATAATTACCTATACTAAGCGACACATCATGTTATTGGCGCCGCTTCCGGGGAGTGAAATTATTTAATACTTGTGTATTAGTATCTTCATTTAGTTTTTAATTTTAGATTAGGTTTTGTGTTTTATTTTCTGTATTTGTATAGTTTTTATATTTTTAGTGGTTTTATTGCAATATTGTATGTTGTAACTCTTCGGCTGATTTAACCAATACGCCGTATACAATTTATTGAATACAACGTATTTTGTTGTTGTGACCTATATAACGTATTTGATTTAATTATTCGAATACGATGTATTCAGTTTTCCGAATATGACATATCCTATTTTTATAAGAGTCGGTAAAATTTATTTCCAATACAGCATATCTTCTTTTGAATACGACATATCCAATTTTTAAAACATAAATCAAAATTTAAATTTAAGTACGACGTATTGATTTTTATCAATGTTGTGTATCTAATTTTTGATAGAAAACAGTTAGTTAAAAAATTAAATTTTGATACGGCGTATATGGTGTCGTGAATACATCATATCGACCATCTGATACAACAACAGAGTTAATATTTTTCGTAATCCGTACTCATTAGTCGTTTCTATAATTTTCTTTCTTTGAACCTATTCTACTGATACTTATCTCTTGTTCTCAGGTGGTGCATGACCAGGCGTTCACCGGAATTCGATTATTTTTTTGATCAAGAAGTTGAGTTTGAAGAAGAAATCATAGTAAAAATGATGAAACAAACTATGGAAGAGTACATGATGAAGACCCGAGAAGATTATGGATTGGGTGTTGCTAGGCCTAAGTTTGATGAGAAGGTAAGACTTGAGTTAAAGGGTCAATCTCTCATGGAGTTGCGTGATAATACTTACAGTGGATCGGAAAATGAAGATGCAAATGAATACATTGAAAGAATTTTTGAGATAGCTGATTTGTTTACAACTCCAGATGTGACTCCTGATCAATTTATGCTTTGTGTTTTACCTATTACACTTACTGGAGCTGCAAGTATGTGGTTGAAGAATGAACCTGCTGGTTCTATTACTATGATGAAGGATTTTTGACCAGGTTTTAATATTTGTAAAAGTTACTCGTCTACCTATGGTCTACCTTATGCACTAACGAGCAGAGAATCCGATCGTGCGTAGTGTGAAGAGGGCTGGACGAGTGGAATGAGGGAGAGCGGCTCGATCAACAAAAAAGAAGAGTTATAACGCCGCTGTTTACCAATAATAATTCGGTAAAGTCGAGGTCGTCCCAAGAGCTATGTGAATATGGATTCTAACTTAAGTCTATGTCACATTTTAAAAGGGTTTTTGAATTGTTTGATAAATAAAAATAAATAACAGAAATGAAATTGCGAAATTAAATTAAGATGGAAACAATAGGGAGAAATTGTACTAGCCTATTTGTTCATTCTATTATGCAATGACTATGTTCTCTAATTAAGCTTTCTATCACTTCAAGTGGGCCATAAGATTCACTAGAATCCTATTGTCAATTCGCGTAGCCTATCTCCCTAGAATCCTACTAGGACGCCAAAGGTCTACATCTTCATGGTCTTTAAAGCTTACAAGTAGACTAGTTTGAGTCATTAAGTGCAACTACATGCTAGATTTATTCTTTGTGTGGCCCGACTTCTCGGATCTTAGACCACACATCTAACTTCTTAAGTTCATCCAACCAGGAGGGTGATCCTATGGTCAATTAGCACACAAGGAATTGGCAGTCTTATGGTCAATTCTTACCAACCCTCGTAACCAATCACACTAGGGTCCTATGGTCAATTCTCCTAGTGTAAGAAGTACAACCAGTCTTCAAAACTACTGAAACTAGAGGATCTAACAAAAAAACTAAGTTTCCACACACTAGAAGCAATAATCAAACCACGAAAACAAAACTAAAACATGAAAGGAATCATAACTAGGCTAGCACCAAAGGTGCTTAGCCGATCAAATTAAAAAGTACAAGAGATTCAATGTTTTGCATGGTAATGAAAGACATGGAATCGTAAATATAAAAGAAATAGGAATTCCTAAAACTTATTGATGTTGTGGTGTGATTTCTCCCTTGGAAAATGCTCCGTATCCTGCTGGAGATCATCCTTGTGGAACACTACTTCGTTCTCTTATGAGTTGTGGTATGAAAAGATGTTTGAAATGCAAAAAATAGGGTTGGTATTTATAAGCCCGACAAAGCTACGGTGTAACCTTGCATTGTGGCTACGTCGTAACTACTGTAATCTTCAACGATCTTATCCATTAATAAATATGTATGGCATAACTTAGATGGATAGTTACGCCATAATCTTTTTAGGGTTTCATTTACGTCGTAATCTTCATACGTGGTTACGTCATAATCTCGTCAATAACTTGAGTTTCATACTGTGTATGATGGGAGGTTTGGGAAAGACTTTCTTTTCTACGAGTAAGCTTTTTAACCCACTAGAAAGTGTACCTAATCGTTTCAGTGTAGTATGGGTAAGCCTAGGGGGTTGATCGTTCTCTAGGGGAATAGAGATGCTAATAGAGATGTATGCCGAGAAGGTGAGGTTGAGGGTGATTCTTTTTTAGCTTTTTATATTTTTTTGGAAAATAAGTAAAATCTCTGGTTTTAGGAGTGGGGGGTTTGGTAATTCTACCAATTAAACTACTTAACAATTATAATTTAAAAACTAATCATCTAATGAAAAAGAAAAGCTATGGATTGATTGGTTGTGTTCTTATGATAATTAAAAGCGTGTTTACTTCGATTTTCTTACTCCCCAGTTATCTCTTATTTTTCGGTTGAATTGTCACATCCTCATTCTAATTGGTGCATTGTATTCCGTGTTAGTCATAAGGGGGTGCCTAACTCCATAGTTCTATGAATTGTAACTCTCTTCTAGACTATCCGAGATCGCCAAGTACCGTAGTATCTCCCCCGAATACTCTATTATCTTAAAGCTAAAACTCACGCAATAAACACAACGATGGCTCAAGTGCACTCTCAAGCTTTTTACTATTTAGGACGTTCAAGCTCGCAATAATTAAAGAAGAAGCCAGTTTTCCTTACTCTAGCTTCTACCATTTAAAACAAGAGACGACCTAACAGTAATTAACAAGTAGGTTTCATAGATCTAAGCAAACACAAGAAGATATAATGCTTGTGGAATGGATGTTTGCAGATTTTCTAGAAAATTAAGAATTGGATGTTTCTAAAAATTAAAATTTAGACAGAAAACGAAACTTTGAATCTGTTTATACATTGCCTGACGCCGTCGGGCTTTAGTCTTGACGCCATCAGGTTGTTCTGACAGAAAGAGTCCGATTTGTTTTCTGGAAAATTCTGGAAAAATTACTTCTTTAAAGATCTGGAAAAATTCCTGCAAAACATCCATTATGACTCGATATCTTTGTGTTTAAATCTAGGGTGTGTACGAGGCATTTGATAGACAAATCCTCAACTTCATTAGAGATTGTAATTAAACCATCAACCATTCGTTCATTCAACTTAGTCATTCTCTTAAAGGGCTTTCCAAATATTACTTGAGTGAGGCTTCTATCAATGAACTCTCCTAAGTCTTCTAAGACCATGAAATCTACCAAATAAGCAAAACTTCCAACAAACACGTGAAAATTTCAGGGTGATCACTCAACGCACAGTCATAACATATATTCTATCACAGGCTTGGCGGTTACACATATCTCCACCACAAGAGCTAAGGTCAAAACGATCATCGAAGGCAATATTGGGTGAACAAGTTATAAAGATAGGGTGTACTGTCATTACTAACATACTATGGCAAAGGCGACAAAGACCATCGATACATGACAAAAAACATGGCCAAGACACCAATGACTGCTCAAATCCCTCACCTAAGAATGATTCACGACTAAAGGGTAGGATAACACATGGGATGCACATAAATGGTGAAAAATAAAAATAAGAAGCAAATAGTCTTAGCATACAACCAAGTCGTCAATGTTAGGTCACCATATTGTAACACAAGCATCAATATGTAAGAAAGAGATAAAGAAGTGATCGGTTGAACAAGAACACACAATATATGAATGGTAATAAAGAAGAGTTATACGTGGATATTGAATGAAAATGAACAACCAACTTTCAAATGAAGGTTTACAACATCAATAATAGGGGAAGGGACTAGGGCAACACTACAAGTTCCCTTCCTTCCTTATGGGCTTGGGCCAAGGCTTATGGGCTTTCTACATAAGCCTTGCCATTAATTCTAACATAAAAGCCTAATTGAGCAACCTATTACATATTGATTACAAACACTTGAAATATAGTTTAAGAGTGATTCCAACAATCTCCCCTAAGTGTTGGTAATTAATGACTTAAGTAATCTTTAAACATTGTTGGTGCTGATGTAATAGTTGCTTTGACATCTTCTGACATTCTTCTTTCTTGTGAGAAAAAGTGCCTTAATTTTAACAATCTCCCCAGTGTGAGGATCTTGTTTTCTTTGAAGTTTTCAGCTTTGACGTCTTCATTTATCTTTGTTCTTTGTTCTGGTGTGGATAAGGTGATGTTATGTTGTGGTAATCTGCATCAGGTCCGCTTCGTTGCTCAGGTGTCTCCACGTCCTTCTCCAACATGCTCACACGCACTTTGACGTTGGATATCAGGATTGATGTAGTTCTCTTAGTCTTTATACTTTGTATATTCTTTGACTTTGAGGAAGAATCATTCTGACTTTTGTGTTGCCTTTCGAGAGAACTTCAATATGTGTTGTTGTTGGTATGAGCATGTGGAGAATCTGCACGATCATCTCCCAGGAGCATCCATAAGAAGAAAACGTAGGAATTGGTTAGTGATAAACACCAATCGATCATTGTGGTCGTTTCTTAAAGAGTTGACCACTACGATTGTTCTTCTGATGAATGTCTTGATTCCATTCACCTTGGTCGGGCGAATCAGCCGTCCAAATCCCATAAGGGACAGTTGGCATTACATTGAACAAGTTCAAGTAATGACCCACATCTTCAGGACTCGATTCTTGAAAGGAATCTCCTTAGTGGGATTTCTAGCACTTACAAGTTCGAACTTCAAGCGTGTTAACAGCATAGTGTGAAAACACATCTCTAATTCTGGCAAAGGCTGTTCCTGAACTAGAGTCCCTCAAGTAGGATAACACGATGTACCGAAGTACACCTACAGTTCAGGTGAGTTGCTGAGGTACACCGAAGCATCACCCCACGACTGTAGACTATTTGAGACAACACTAAGTGTATCCCACAAGGAGTTACCGAAGTGACCTGCTATCAGGGCTGTTTGATGTTGACCCTGGCAGGAGTTTCCATTCAATCACTGAGGATCACAGTTGTGAACCCCTCATAAATGTTCTCGACAGATTGCTAAGATCTGTGTAGGAATCTTGAGTAGTATCACTTGTGTCCTTATTGTTGAACGACAAGTGATGAAATGTTGAGTGTTCCTAAGAGATATTTTGATGAATCTCGTGGATCTAGACTCAATAGTGCACTTTGGTTTTCCTAAGCGGAGACTAGGGAGAGGGTCTCCTTCTTCAATACCAACAATCTCTAAGAGAAAGCCGATAGTTAACGTAAGGTTCCCTGTGAGAATGAAACAAGCTTCTGTTGGGAGAAACTTGAGTGGCTAAGAAGGTTTAGTGCATGCGTCACTGGGTCCATGACGACTTTGATCTTCAATACCGGTGTTATCTAGTAACAACTAGTAGCATATGAGTTGAACCAGGTGTCTGCCCTAAGTTGAATAATCTGGAGGGCTATTTCTTTTCACCCTTTTCATTACGTTTCTTTTTAATTCTTCAACTCCTTCTTTCTCCGATTCTCATTTTCTCCTTTTCATAATCATACCTAAGGACTTCTAATTTCTAACTATTGGTGGTGTCCTTGGGTAGATCCCTCCGGCTCTGGCGGATCATAGGACGGTTATTCCTAACCTTAGTCACCGTATAACTCCATGACTAACCTATGATGCCATAAAACCATTTTCATGAAAATCTCTCAAAGTGGTTATGAGTAAAAATATTTTGTACCACTGTGAGAGTTTTGTATTTTGCAGAAATACTCCCCCTCAACACGTGCTTAAGTGTTTTGACACAAATCTGCATGGTGAGAGAAGAGTGTGCACTTTTGAATTGATCGACTCAAGATAGACAATTCTCCGCGAGACACGGTTACGTTGTATAGTTAAAGAGTTACATTGTCAGCTTTTAGGTGACAACTAGCTCTAATAACTACCTTGAAGGTGTGGACAAACCTCGAAAGGTTGTCAGACCTGTCGAAGTTCATGTCTATCAAGAGTTTCTCGAAAGGTACAATCTACTCGGATAAGTCTTGGAAGACAAATCTTTTTGATGTATGACAGTTCAGATCTCGTCAATTCATGGGTAAAGTCTTAGCACGAGGATTCAAACACAATTATCACAACATATTTGTATCACACAATTTTTCTCCCCCTCAAAAATAGCATATAAATGTTATTTTTGACGAAATTTTGATATCGAATATGTCCATTTTGAGTTTTGTGGGAAGATTTCCACGAAGAATCATTTGTGAACAAAGGTTTTAAGCAAGTACTCCCCCTCAACAAGTAATAACTTTTGAGGTTTTGAAAAAAACATAAGGGGAAGTACTTGTTCTTTTGAGCAAAACTTTGAAAAGTGAAAGTTTTGATAAGTTTTACTCAAAAGTAAGAAGCTTTCGCTCATTTTATAGGATTGTGGCACTGATGCTTACCATAGGGTCCTTTCATTACAAGTACGGGTTGTACACTGTTATGTGTGCACAAGCCATAGTTAATGATAGAGATCAACACATCCAAATATTAATCAAGAGAGTAATCAAGGAGTACCAAGCAGTCCGTCAATAACACCAGGAGTTCTTTCTGGATGTTGATAGCCTCTTAGAGAGATCCTCGGTCGTCCACCCACGAAGCTCTCCAAAGTCCTCATCTGATCGCGACGAAACAACCTTTCATCAATCCTTGTGATGATTTTCTTCGCATCCCTCTTTTCCCGCGAATTCCACCTCTTCTTCGACCCTATGCCTTCATGAATCTCCTTTAACCGATATGCTAACCCGTCCCGAACCTTCTTCAAAGTGTGATCACAAAACTTGTGTTGGGTTTTAGGTTCCTTGGATTTGATGAGACAAAATAAATACAAGAATGAAACATCAAGGGCTTAAAGAGAAAGAGAAGAAATCTACAAAAAGATGGAAGGACTTGCTTGCAAAAGAAGATTTATTATTTAGTCCTTCGTAGTATCTTGTAAACCCTAATCCTCTAGTATATAAAGAGGACATGGGGTGTAGGTTTTATATACAAGTCTTTCACAATGTAGATGTCTAGTAGAAGGTGTGTGTGTAACCTAGACGTGTTTCTATAAACGTCTAGGGTTAGTGTTTGTTTAGTTTAGCCTCAAGGATATTTGATCCCTGTTACAAGTTAAGTGTAACCGTATTATTCTGATCATATAATATTTGAGGCTTGGAGTGATTATAATGAAAAACCTTGTGTCAATAACTTTGATTTGTTTTATTCCGCTGCATATCATGTTTATTGTCATTGTTATTGTTAACCCTAGAGGCTCAAAACGATCCCATGGAGTTTATCAAACTCAACAAGTGGTATCAGAGCTTGTGATCTAGAAACTGTAACCAAGAAGAAGTCTGTTAATCTTTATTCAAGTAAGTTAAGATGTCTGACGAAACTCACATGGTGACTGCTTCAAAAGTGCCCATGCTCAAACATGGTGAGTATCAAATCTGGAGGATGCGAATGAGGTAATACATTCGTATGATTGATTATGCTCTCTGGGATGTTGTTGAAAATGGAGACACTCTTCCTAAGAAGGGTGAGGATGGTAAAGAGATAGCTATTGTTAGTGAACCTGATAAAGCTAAAAGGAAAATGGAGATCAAAGCTCACAATATTCTCTCTATGGGAATACCAAATGAGTTTGCTTTGGACTTTGATCAATATGAGTCTGCTAAAGAATTATTGGATGCTCTTGAATTAAGGTTTGCTGGTAATGAAGCTACAAAGAAGTCAAGGATGAATATGCTCAAGCATCAATTTGAAACCTTCACTGCTCTTAGTGGAGAAAAGATTGATGGTACATACAATAGACTTCAAAAACTTATCAGTCAACTGAAGTCAGTGGGTTACAAGTTCCTTCAAGAAGATATTAATTTGAAGTTCATTAGGAGTTTATCATCTGAATGGGCTATTCATACAATTGTGTGGAGAAATAAGACGGACTTTGCTACAATGACTCTAGATAATCTCTTCAACAACTTGAAGGTTTATGAGTATGAGAATAACTTTTCTCACTCATCTTCTGCTAATCAAAACATTGCTTTTGTATCCACTAATCACAAAAGCCCACAAGATGTATCCACTGCTGCTTATGGTATAACCACGGCTATTGCAAACAATACCACTGTTAGTGATAATGTCAGTGATGGTGCAATTTGTGCTTTTCTGTCAGATTTAACTACCAGTGTTGATGTTTTGAATCAAGATCTAGATCAAATTGATCCTGATGATCTTGATGAAATTAACCTTCAATGGCAAATGGCAATGCTGACTCTCCAAGCAAGAAAGTTTCTGAGGAGGACTGGAAGACATGTTAGGTATGATGGTCAAAGGAGATCTGGATTCGACAAAAGCAAGATGGAGTGCTTTAACTGCAAGAAGAAAGGTCACTTTGCTAGGGAATGTCGAGCTCCTAAAAGAATTGAAGGTATTAAGAGGACATCAGAAGAGCCTGCTGCTTCTTCAGCTTTGGTTGCTCAGGATGGGATTGGTGATTATGATTGGAGTGATCAGATTGAAGAAGGTCTAAATGCAGCTTTTCTTACTAGTGAAGCTTCAAAAGAGCATAACTTTGCTCTAATGGCCTATGCTTCATCTTTTGGTTCAGATTCTGAGGTATCTAATGATTCTAAAACATCTACTTGTTCTTTTAAATCATGTTATGATAACTTAGAATCTCAAAAAGCTATCACTGAGAGTATGAGAAAAGAAGTAGAAAGATTGACGCTAGATAACTTAGGTTATAGAGTTGGTCTAGAAGGTGTGGAAGAGAAGCTAAAATTCTGTATTAAATGTGAGTTTGAGTATGTAGAAAAGATCAATATACTAGGTGGTGAAATTGATCTTAAAGACAGAGAGATTAAAATGCTTAAAGATAAACTAGCAGAGGTAGAGAGTGTAAAACTAAAGGCCCTAGATGAAAAAGAAAAACATGTTGTTAGGGTTGCTAAAACACAATATGCTTCTGATCTAGTAAATAAGCCAATAGGTCAAAAACTGTTCAAAGATGGTACTGGTCTAGGATACAATAATATGCCACCACCCTCTTTGATGAAACATGCACCACCTGCTAAAGAACTGTCATTTAGTAGTGAATTCAGTTTTAACAAACCTGTAGAAGAGATAAATAAGACTGAAACACCTAAGATAAGTTCTGATAAGTTATCTGATGCTCCCATAATAGAAGATTGGGAATCAGACTCTGAGGATGATAGAACTGAATCAACTAAGTCTGAAAAGATAGAGAAAGTTAAGAAAGTTGATTCACAGCAAGTCAACCTTGTACCTAGATTTGGAGCTAAAGTCACCAAGAAAGTTGTAGAGTACAGGGAAATTCCTAGGGAACAGATGAAACAATATAAACCTAGGGGTAATCAAAGAAGCTTAAATGGTCTAATTTCTAACAGATTAGGTGATGAGTTTCAATGTGTTAAAAAGGCTTGTTTTGTGTGTGGTAGTTTTAAACACTTACAGAGAAATTGTCATAAAAATAGACCACCAGTTTGGAATCATTGGATGAGGGTAAATCATCAAAACTTTTCAAGAAAAACAAATCCTCATCCTAACAGTAACATGATTCCAAGAGCAGTGCTGATGAGGAATGGGAATACAAAATCAATTGTCACTGCTACACCTAAATGGGTTCCAACCACTGCTATGCAAAATCTAAACACGGCTAAGCAGAATTAAACCACTGTTAAGCAAGATATCACCACTGATTCAAAAGAAGTTTTAAAAATTCCAAAGGTGATAACTGATACAGTGGTTGGAAATCATTTTTATGCTGTTAAGGCCTCAGCAAGTTGGCAATGGAAGCCTAAGACCAAAGTTTTACCACATGTCAACTGTGCATCAATGGACCTAAAGAAATTTGAATATTTTGATGCACAGGGCAGACCCAAGTCAGTACTGGCTTGGGTCCACAAGAGGAACTAACTTGTGTAATTTTATGTGCAGGGCAATCTTCAAACTAAGCTAAAAGATAAAGGAGTTTTTGATAGTGGTTGCTCTGGGCACATGACTTGGGATGGAAGCAATCTGGAAGATTTTGAAGCTTTTGATGGAGGATATGTGGCATTTGGCAATGATCCAAAGGGAGGAAAGATACTTGGCAGAGGCACAATCAGAACAGGGAATTTAGACTTTGAAAAAGTCTATTTGGTACAGGGATTAAAGTACAATTTATTCAGTGTTTCTCAAATGTGTGATAAGAAAAACTGGGTACTTTTTGGGGAAACTGAGTGTGTGGTGTTGTCTCCTGAGTTTAAGATGCCTGATGAGAAGTTTATACAACTTAGGGTACCTAGGAAGGAAAATATATATTGTTTTGATCTTAAAGATGTTCTTCCTAATAGGTCCTTATGTTTGTTTGCTAAAGCATCTGTAGATGAGTCAAAATTGTGACCTAGAAGGCTAGGTCATCTCAATTACAAAACAATCAATAAACTGGTAAAAGAAAACTTAGTGAGAGGGTTACCTTCAAAGGTTTTTGAGTGTAAGGAACTGTGTGTGGCCTGTCAAAAAGGAAAACAACATAGAGCTTCTTGTAAGACCAAAACTGTAAACA
The DNA here is from genome assembly GCA_019973895.1 of Chrysanthemum seticuspe. Lineage (NCBI taxonomy): Eukaryota > Viridiplantae > Streptophyta > Magnoliopsida > Asterales > Asteraceae > Chrysanthemum > Chrysanthemum seticuspe. Next base: position 112,433,612 of record BPTQ01000003.1, on the reverse strand, counting down.
CCATCACACAACCACTGTTTATGCTTCATATGGACTTATTTGGACCTACCTTTGTTAGAAGCTTGAATCATAAGCAGTATTGCCTAGTTATCACAGATGATTATAGTAGATTTTCTTGGGTATACTTTTTGGCTGCTAAGAGTGAGACTAGTGAGATTCTTAAGAGTTTCATTACTAAGATAGAAAATCTAGTAAATCATAAGGTCAAAGTAATCAGATGTGATAATGGAACTGAGTTTAAGAATGATGTGATGAATCAGTACTGTGTAGCTAAAGGTATTGAAAGACAGTTTAGTGTTGCTAGAACACCACAACAGAATGGTGTAGCTGAAAGGAAAAATAGAACACTAATTGAGGCTGCTAGGACCATGTTGTCAGAGTCTAAGTTACCAACTACCTTTTGGGCTGAAGCTGTAGGAATTGCATGTTATGTGCAAAACAGAAGTAAGGTAGTGAAGCCTCATAACAAGACCCCCTATGAGCTGTTACATGATAGGAAGCCAATGATTGCATTCCTAAAACCTTTTGGGTGTCCTGTTACCATTTTGAATACCATAGACTACCTAGGCAAGTTTCAGGAAAAAGCAGATGATGGATACTTTTAGGCTATTCCACTAATAGCAAAGCCTTTAGAGTATACAATAGGAGGACTAGACTTGTTGAAGAGAACCTACATGTTCAATTCAGTGAAAAGACTCCTAGTGTTGAGACCAAAGGACCAGACTGGCTGTTTAACATTGATATGCTAACCAAATCTATGAATTATGAGCCTATCATTGCAGGAACTTCCACTAATGCTGATGCAGGTATACAAAAGGATTCTGAGGAAGATACATCTTCAAAGGAAGCCGATTCTCCAAAGGAGTTCTATTTGGTTGAAAAGTGGAAAGTTGGTTCTGTTCCTTCCATCATTGATAAGCAAAGTCCCACTGATGATGAAATACTAAAAGATGGAGGCAAAGTTGATCATCATCAAGATAAGGATGAGTTGTTGAAAGATAACTCTGTGTCGGTAGAAGAAATTGAAAAGAAGAAAAAGCAGTCTGCGAGCACTGCTAAGCCTACTGAAAGCACTGATATGCCAACTGTAACCGCTGACAAGCCATCTTCTACCACTGATAGTTCATGTGAAATCCCGGCTACAAGTACTGGTGATAGTACTTTCTTCAATCCACATCCAAAGCCACTATTTGGTGATGAGGAGTATCCACATGATCCTAATATGCCTGGTTTGATTGAAATTGATACTTGATGAGTGTGTAAATACTCATCATTTTTGTCTTATCTGAGCTGCCAAAACACTTAAAAACACTCAAATATGCAGCAAAATACAAAATATATCCAAGGATTGTATTTTATATGTTTCAGATGCAAAATGTTTAAAAACAGATGAAAAACGAACAAAGTTTGCATAATTGGCAGTTTCAGTCCCTCAACTTTCAAATCCTGACAAAATCAGTCCCTGAGCATTTGTTTTGGAATAAAAGTCAACCCAAGTCCTTTTAAAATCAAAATTTATCAAAAATGATCCTTGGGTAAAAACTTTGGAGAATTTACAAGTTTGGTCCTTCAAGTTTCAAAATTGGCAAAAATAGTCCTTAGAAGTTTAAAAATGGAAAATTATCTTTTATGGTCCTTGTACTAATGAAACTTGGCAAGATTGACCTTTGGAATAACTTTCAAATATTGACAGGTTCAGTCCTTCATTTTTCAGAAAATTACAAAATGGTCCTTGTGATAAACTACAAACCAAACGGATTCCTTTATTATACATAACCCAAATCCATATCCAGCCCAACATACACAACCCAGCCCAACCTCCTTAATAATAAAACCAGGTTGACCCCAGTCAAACCCACCCTTACCTTCTCCTACCTCACAGCCCCGCCAAAACCAGAAACCACTCCTCCACCTCCCTGGTTTCTTCACCACCTCATCACACCAGCTCACTACCTACTCCACCCTACCATCTCCTACACTACTCCACCAGCCTACAATGCATTTAATGCATTCCCACACCTTCAACACCTCTTTCACCTCACATTCCCCTGCTTTTGTTACCCACTCTTCAACTTGACCTCTAAACCTATCCAACCATGTCCCTTCCACCTCCACAAGCAACCAAGAAGCATTAATTGCTCTAAAACTGCCCCAACCAGCCTATAACACTTTTGGCGTCAAAAGTAGTTTAAACGGCTAGGATGAATTCAGAGCAATCAAAGGTCAAGATTGCAAGTGGGATTTAACTGGAATACTAGTGGGAATTCAGAATGTTATAAAAGAGAAGAGGAGAGCAATGTAGATACCAATCTAGTGTAATTTTATTTTGCTTAGCTCGTTTTAATTAATTTGTAATTTCCAGTGTATCTTAAAGCTTTCAAGTACTTTGTTAAGATATTTCAGTGTATTGTAAACCATTTTCAGTAATCAATTTCAAGTTTCAAGTACGAATTCAGTTTATGCCATTTTCAAGCTCAAATTCTCAAATTTACTTGTATGTTGTTGTAGTTGATGTTAAGGACTCAAAAGCTTACATAAGCTCCTTATAAAGCTTTTAAAAGCTTTTAGAAACTTTAAAATCCAGTTTAAAGTTAAAATTCAAAAATACAAAAAAAATACCAAAGAAAATAGTTAAAAAATCAAAAAATCAAGAAAGAAGAAGAAAGAAGCATGGAGCAGGGTTGATTTTGGATGGCATTTTCTGGATTGGGTTAAGCAGCTGAGATGGAGTTGGATTTGGGTTAAGTTAGCACAATTTGGGGTTGAAATCAATAGGATAGTGGTTACTTGTGATTGGCAAGCCATTGTGGCTAGGACTTTTGTAAGTTTTTACTTATTATCTCAATTCTGTCAAATTGCATAAACTGTTTTAGCTTATATTTCAGTTGTAATTTCTGTTTAATTTAGCTGATATATTGTTGTTAGATCTGTTTCAGTGTTAGTCAGTGATTAGATATTAGAATTTTCTAAGTAGATTGCATAATTAGTTAGATAATCTAGTGTTTGGCATAAGTGTTCAGTTGGTAATCTTGAGGTCATTAGAGGTTGGATTTGTTAAGGTTGGACTTATTTAGTTTTATAATAGTAAGCTCAGTCATCACTTTGCACCTTATTGCTCAAAAAAGTCAAAATTCACTTTAAACTGCCTTTAAATTCCATATCAGTTAGGTTTTAGTTATATAAGTTTGCATTTAGGATTATATTTGGTTAATATAGCTTATATCAGTCTCATTTCATCCTAAAATATCTGTGATAATCAGTAGGATTGAATCAAAACTCAATTTGGTCAAAATCTCAAAACCGTCTCAAAAAGTCAAAAGTGAAAATTACAGTTTTTGCAAAACTTTATTGATTTTTCACAAGTTCATTTTTGATTCAAATTAGTTGAAATTCTGGGAAAATTAACTTCAGTTGGTCAAGAGTTGGAAACCGATTTTTGTGAAATTTTAGTAAATCTCTATAAGCTCTAAATCAGCTTCTCTATAAGCTGTTTTTGCTCTGTCTCACACTCAGCATACTGAGTGTGTATACAGGCAACTTGCAGCCTTTGCATAGGGTTCAGTTTAGATAGTTAGGGTCTGAAAATTGGTCCAAGTGTTCTTTGCTTGGTGATCTTGAGTTCTCAACTTTTGGTTTTCAGTTTGGTTCACTAAATAAGCTGTTGCTTAAGCTGAAAGTAGGGGTAGTATAAGCTGATTTCAGTTCTAAGTTCAATTGGTAAATTCATTCCACTCAGCACATTAGAGGTTAGGAGTAGTTGGAATTAGTTGCTTTTAGGTATTTCTAGTATAATCTAGCTTCTGTGCTCATTTGGTACTTTCTAGTGCTTATTAGCTTATTCTTTATAGCTTATTTACAAAGCAGTTACACTACAGCTTAAATTTCTTACACACAAGCATAGTATTTTATATTTTTTATAAACTTAGAATATAATTTTAGACTTTTCCTGAAATTTTCATATTTTTCCAGCATTGTTTACTATTTTTCCTTTTTTAAAATAGTTTTTAGGACTTTTTAAATAGCTTTTAATACAAATAAATCAGAAAAGCTTCAAAAAAAATAAGTTTTCAATTTTCATAGATTAAGAAAAATATAAAAAGTAAAAAAATAATTTTTCATAATTTTTACTGTTCATCTTCTATTTTCTAGAATTTAATTAGTTTAAATAGTTTTTAATTAATAATAATTAAATAAATAGTTATAAAAATAATTTTAATTTTCCAATAATTTTCTTTTATTATTAGGATTGCAAAAATATCATTTTCATATCCGTAGGTGTTTTATTCTTTTAAATTTACGTTTTATTTTATTTTACGTTTACGTAAAATTCAGTAAACGTATGCATTTTAGGTTTTAATCATTAAACGATTTAAAATATAGAATTAAAAGGACTTCAAAGTCTTTATTAGATTTAATTTCCTTAGTGTAATCAATCATAACCCCTTTCCTGTTCAATATCACCCGATCACTACGCGTTTAGCTATTCAGTCGCACAGCTCGTTGGGACTTAACGACCCGGGGAAACACTAAACTCCTCTGGACTTAATTGCATTTTGTTCTGAGCTGTTTGACTTTTATGGTTGACCATTCACAAGTGGTTGACTAATAAAAGATAGACCGTTCGGAGCAAATCAAATTTTGGCGCCGCTGCCGGGGAGCTGTGCTAATAGTCTTACGTTTAGCAGATTAGTGATTTGAATATTCACTCCTTGTTCATACCATCTATATATATTTATATTTTCTTATAAAAATCCAAAAACATCTTAAAACATATAAAACACAAAAATATTTTTCTTTTGTTTCTACATATATATAAAAGATAAAAATACAAAAAGATTTTCCGTTTTCTTTGCTTAATAACAACATAAAAATCAACCACCGCAAATCAAGGCAGAACACCTACCAACTGGGGGTGTGAACATTAATAAGTTCCCAATCTTAAAGATCAAAACTTGCCTTTGTATCCTTGTGATTTGGTATACCTTTTTCAAAGAAGCCATTTCATTTGTGATTATTGGTTTAAGTTCACTTGTCGTTTTGCCTCGCATTTGTTTTTGAAAACTGATTTTTATACTTAGTACATGCGCACTCGTTCTTCCAGCTCCACAAGTCCACTTTCAGAGCTTGTAAGTATTCCACGTAGACGTAGAGGACGTTCTGCTCCTTCAGCCGTGACTGAGGAACGTCTAGCACCACCACCCCCTGTCGTAATGGCAGAAGATAAATCGATGAAAGAGCTTCTCCAAGCACCCATCGAGGGTTACGGAGATGCCATTGTTGTCCCAGCCATCGTGGCTGATACCTTCGAGCTCAAAACCGGGTTGCTTAATCTTGTAACCCAAAGCCAATTTTATGGTTTTGAGCGGGACGACCCTCATGCACATATTTGATGGTTCAACAAGATTGCATCGACCATCAAATACAAGAATGTCCCACATGAAGCAATTAAGCTTCTTCTGTTCCCATTCTCTTTAGAGGGACAAGCCCGGATTTGGCTAGAGAAACAACCCCCTCGTTTCATTGAGACATGGGAGGATTTAGTCACTAAGTTTGTTAACGAATTCTATCCTCCATCCCGAACTACAAGTCTTAAGAATGAGATACTGAAATTCACTCAAAGATTTGATGAATCATTCGGTGAGGCATGGGATCGTTACAAAGAGTTGCTCCGAAAGTGTCCGCATCATGGTTTTTCCGAGTTAATGCAAATGGATACTTTCTACAATGGTCTGAGCCAAGCTGACCAAGACTCTTTAAATGCCTCCGCGGGAGGTAATTTCCTGAGCAAGACCACAAAAGAAGCCTTGCAAATCATAGAAAACAAGTCCCAGGTCCGCCCTGTACGAACAAAGACATATCAGTCTCAGTCTAATGCAGGACCTTCTACTTTATCTCACGTGAGTACATCTAGCACCGATGCTAAGATTGACAAACTCACAGATGCTATTCAGGCTTTGGTTCTTGCAAACCAAAAGAAAGTCACTTTCACACAGACACCATCACATGGTGAAGTGAAGAAAGTCGAGGTCTGTGTCACTTGTGGTGGCCCTCATGCATACTACAACTGTACTGCCACCGATGGTAGTCCGTTTGAAGCCAATGCTATAGCCGGTACTTCACATCAGGGAGGTAATCAATACCGTCCTCAAAATGAACCAAACTACCGTGCTAATACTTATCAGGCACCACCCGGTTTTAACCAGAATCATAACATGCAAAACCGGAATCAGAACCAACCTAGAATGAACCAAGGTTATCAAAACCAAGGTAATTTCTATCCCGGACCAAATCAAGGTTTCCAACATCAAGGAAACTTTAATCAAAACAATTTCAATCGAGGGAATCAATTTCATTGAAATGTGAATCCTAACCAAGGGAATTTTCAACAACAAGGTTATAATCAAAACATACGGCCTCAAAATTTCCCTCCACCTCCTCCAGTATCAACATCTGATGAGCTTTTAAAACAATTCATGAAGTCTCAAGAGGAGACAAACAGATTGTTGATCACTCAGATCGCTGAACTAAAGAAGTCTTTAAATGATCAACCCTCGGGCTCAGGAAAACTTCCGAGCAACACGATCGCTAACCCGAGGGGCGATGCTAAAGCGATCACAACAAGAAGTGGTGTATCATACGAAGGACCCATTGTTCCTCCTACCTCTTCTTCTTCTTCTCCTAAGGTAGTGGAACGTGAACATGAGGCGACAAAGGACAAGGAACTTCCTACTAATAACGGAGGTACCAACGATGTCCAACCTCAAGTTGTCCTGAAACCCAAGTCTAAGCAAAAAGTTGTTTTTGATTCACATAACATCCCGGTTGAAAACCAGAAACCCAAATCCTCTATTCCTTACCCATCACGTTTAAATGAACAGAAGCTCCGCGAAAAAGCTACTCAAAAAATGGAAAAGTTATTCCAAATATTTCAAGAACTACACTTTGAAATTAGGTTCGCGGATGCTATCATTCTGATGCCCAAGTTTGCATCAACAATCAAACAGTTGTTAAGCAACAAGGAAAAACTGTTTGAGATGGCGAAAACTCCACTAAACGAGAACTGCTCAGCAATTATCTTGAAGAAGCTTCCCGATAAGCTTGGAGATCCTGGAAAATTTCTCTTACCTTGTGTCTTTCCAGGAATTGTTGAATGCTTTGCCTTAGCCGATCTTGGTGCAAGCATTAACCTGATGCCTCATTCAGTATGGAAGAAACTTTCTCTTCCGGACCTTACTCCTACATGCATGACTCTCGAGCTTGCAGATCGTTCAATATCCCATCCACTTGGCATTGCCGAGGACGTATTTTTGAAAGTAGGAAAGTTCCATTTTCCAGCTGACTTTGTAGTCGTTGATTTCGATGCTGATCCATGGGTTCCTCTCATTGTTGGACGAGGATTCCTAAGGACGGGCCATGCCCTTATTGATGTATTTGAGCATGAAATCACATTACGTGTGGGTGATGAAGCCGTTACCTTTAACCTCGATCAAACTTCGAGGTACTCCTCAAACTATGATGCTGAATCAGTTAACCGAATTGATGTAATTGATATTGCTTCAGAGGAGTACTCTCAAGAGTTTCTTGGGTATTCTCATAATTCTGTAAGTGGGGATCCCACCACATCTTCTCAACCTATCATTTCCGACCCTTCCCCTTCTCTCACTCCGTTTGAGGAAAGCGACTTCATCTTGGAAGAGATTGAAGCATACTTGTCTAGTGATTCGGTTTCATGGGAAATTGATCACGCTCCAATTGATATCGAGGGGGACATTCTTCTCCTTGAGAAGTTGCTCAATGATGATCCATCATCAATCCCTCACACTAGTGATTCAATTCCAGATGGGGTTAATAGCAATGAGATTAATCTGGAGGGAGATATTCTTCTTCTTGAGAAGTTGTTAAATCAGGACACTTCTCCTCCACTCCCTCCCGTTAAGTTTCATAACAAGGAAGTCAAGTCAGTTGAGAAAACTGAAGAATTTCCTGAGGTTGAACTTAAGGACTTACCACCTCATCTCGAGTATGCATTTCTTGAGGGTGATGATAAATTACCCGTCATTATTGCTCGAGATTTAAGTAAAGATGAAAAGACTGCTTTGATAAAGGTCTTGAAGTCACACAAGCAAGCAATTGCTTGGAACCTCTCCGACATTAAGGGTATCAACCCTGAGTTTTGTACTCACAAAATATTTATGGAGGATGACTTCAAGCCAGCAGTTCAACAACAAAGACGAGTAAATCCAAAAATCCATGATGTTATTAAACAAGAGGTTCTTAAACTTCTTGATGCAGGATTAATTTACCCGATCTCAGATAGTCCTTGGGTCAGTCCAATTCACTGTGTTCCTAAAAAGGGTGGCATAACTGTTGTCACAAATGAAGAAAACGAGTTAATTCCAACTCGATTGGTTACGGGATGGCGGGTTTGCATTGACTATCGTAAGTTGAATGACGCCACCCGAAAAGACCATTTTCCCCTACCCTTCATGGATCAGATGCTTGAGAGATTAGCAGGGAATGAATACTATTGTTTCCTAGATGGTTTCTCGGGGTATTTTCAGATCCCCATTGATCCACATGATCAAGAAAAGACCACATTCACCTGCCCATACGGAACTTTTGCCTACAGACGTATGCCTTTTGGCCTATGTAACACTCCTGGCACGTTCCAACGATGTATGATGGCAATTTTCCACGACATGATCAGGGAAACAATGGAGGTGTTTATGGATGACTTCTCGGTCATTGGGGACTCATTTCAAACATGTCTCTCCCATTTAGAAAAAATGCTCAAACGGTGTGAAGACACCAATCTTTGTCTAAACTGGGAAAAGAGCCATTTTATGGTCAAGGAAGGAATTATCCTAGGCCATAATATTTCAAAAAACGGGATTGAGGTTGACAAAGCGAAAGTGGATGTCATTGCCAAATTGCCTCATACTACTACCGTCAAAGGTATTAGGAGTTTTTTAGGTCATGCCGGTTTTTATCGCAGATTCATACAAGATTTTTATAAAATCGCTCGGCCTATGACTCATCTCCTTGAGAAGGATGCTCCTTTTATCTTTTCACCTGAGTGCATCGAAGCTTTTGAAACATTAAAGAAAAAGCTTACGGAAGCACCCATTCTCGTTGCCCCCGACTGGGATTTACCCTTTGAACTCATGTGCGATGCAAGTGATTTTGCTATCGGTGCAGTCCTGGGGCAACGAAAAACCAAGCATTTTCAGCCTATCCACTACGCGAGTAAGACTATGACTGAAGCTCAAACCCATTACACCACTACAGAAAAAGAGCTACTAGCCGTGGTGTATGCGTTTGAGAAGTTTCGGCCATACCTAATCTTGACCAAATGCGTGGTGTATACGGATCACTTGGCTCTCAAATATCTCTTTGCATAACAAGATGCAAAGCCGAGATTGCTCCGTTGGGTCCTTGATAACGCTCTAATTGTGCATGTTTTTAGTAGCGTTATCCGTGTTTTTATGTATGTTATTTGGTTATAATCATATGCTTTTGTTGCTTAATCATATCAAAGTGCGTTTGCTAGTTCATTTGTAGCCAAGTGTAGGAAAGTGGAGAAAAAGTCAGAAAAAGAAGTAAAATACAAAGATTTCTCCATGTATGAAGAATTCCCGACAAAAGCAAGACTTGCGGAGTATATTCGAGAAGATAAAGTCATCAAGTTAGTGGTCCAAAGACTCAAGAATAAAGTTCAAGAAGGAAAACGAGAAATAAATGAAGAAAAGAAGCTTAAACGAAGATATATTGGAAGACTCGTTGTTCCCGACACACCTTCACCATTTTGGCCATAACTTTTGCATACGGACTCCGTTTGACCCCCCGTTCGCGGCCACGGAAAGCTAAGAAAAAGATCTACAACTTTACTGTTTATGACTTTTTGTGATTTTGCTCCAACCGATCGGTCGAGACCCGTAACCGATTCGGTTAGAGACTAGTCAGCAAGACCAACCGATTCGGTTGGAGCTCAACCGGATCCGGTTGGAGGTCCTGTTTCAGCCATTTTTCCATTACTAAGACTCCAAACTTGTTCCAAACGATTCTAGTCCCTTCCTACATGTCTTCTAGTCCCTTCCAAGCTCCTTGGTGACCAAGAAATGCATTTATAACCCCTAGCCTTGGAAGTAGTATAAATAGAGGCCTTTGCAACCTCATTTCACACACCACAACTTGAGAGATCTTCTCTCACACCTATCTTACCACTACTACTACTCTCTCAAAGCTTAAATTCGTCCATTAAGTTCCAGGAAACTTTAGAGGTCCAAGAAGTCATCATTTGGAGGTCAAACCATCAAGAAGTCATCACCAATACTTGAGGCATCATTACTACATCATTTGTAATCTCATTTCAATCATTGTAAGACCTTTAATCATGTTTTCTAATGTTCAAAGTTCTGAGTTTATGTTTATGTTTGCTATGAGTGGCTAGTTTCTTTATGCACTTGCTTAAATGATGTTGATTATCATATGATTAGTTAGTGGTTGTGTTAACATGTTTTAATTCAATTTCAAGTTGATTCTAAGATCCAATTGTGCTAAAGTTTCATAGTGACATTTGTTAATCAAGTTTGGCTAATTGATAGTAATCGTTGGGGTCGAAAGAGCTTATTGTTATTCAACTAGTCATAATCATTTTGTCTATGGATGATTGTTTTTACCCATTATTCTTGATTATACAAAGGAACTAAGGTGTGGTTGTAATAGAAACGCTTTTTGATTATCAAATTGGATTGGTTGGAAACATCTAAATGGTCGTAAGATTAGTTGTTGAGAATCAATTGTAGCCTTTTGTCTATGATCGGTTACCTTTTGTATTGACCATTTCTTAAGCAATTTGATGAACAAGTGGATGTTTTTGTGTTTAAGTTTATGTATGTAGACTTATGAAACTTGAATTGATCTTGAATTGATTGGTTAAACTTAATGCTTGTTTTTATGAACTAAAATCTTGACGAAGGTTTAACTTGTAAGAACAATAGATTAGTTTTCAAACTAATTATCATAACCAACATGTTAAGAGGTTAACACAATCACATTAATCTATGATATGAAACTAGTTTAAGCAAGTGTAGTTTTTAATCATCTGAATTTCATTATACATATTTGCTTTATTATATGTTTTGGATAGACTCCGTTAATTCAAACTCGTGTTTAGATTCACTCAAATCCCTGCGAACGATCCCGACTTACCTTCATAATCTTGCTATAACGGACGAGTATACTTGCTCGTATGTGTTATTGGTAATATTGGTAATTCACCTTTTATAAATTTAAAACTTGCTCACACCGAACGCATCAAGTTTTTGGCGCCGCTGCCGGAGATTTGATTGTGTTTCAACAAGTTTTTGAATTCCCCAAAGTCGATTCAACCCAAAAAAAAAAAAAAAAAAAAATTTCTCAGAAACCTTAACCGGATCCGGTTGCCCCTCAACCGAATCGGTTACGATTTTGCCCATCAATCAAATGGTCTAACCGATCGGTCGCATCCCGCAACCGATCCGGTTACCTTCTCTGACCCATATAAAACTATTTTCGTTGTTTGTCCATGTGTTTAGATATTGCCTGGATTCTCTAGGACATTGTATGAACACTCGAGCAGCAGGAATAGAACCAATTACACCTCTTACCAACCCCGAACGTTTGATTCGAAGAAGAAGGAGAACACGTTTCATACCATTGGAAAATCGTGTACCAAGAGTACCAAACCCACCATTTGATAACCTCATAGAAGCCAAAGTTGTTTACAACCCTTTCACCAATTTACCTTTTCCCATTGCGGACGATCAACCCAAGTGGGGAACCAACCGAACCGTAGCACCAACACCCGAAAGTGCTATTGTTGCTATTAACCTTGGTGACAACTTCACCGTGAAGGGACATCACCTTTCTATGATCAAAGACCGACAATTCGATGGCCGTGCGCGGGCCGATCCGCAAAAGCACATTGCCAAGTTCATCGAAATTTGCGGCATGTTTCGTTATGGCGACACCGATGTCAATGCCATTAAACTTAAACTTTTCCCATCATCACTCGCCGGAGATGCTAAAGTATGGTACAATGAATTAACCCCGGGAATCATCAATACTTGGGAGGAGATGAGGCAAGCTTTTGTGAGCCGATTCTTTCCACCTGCCATGTTTGATCGATTAATGGGAGAAATTCGTGCTTTCAACCAAAACCCAAACGAATCACTTGTCGAAGCTTGGCTTCGAATGAAAGATTTGCTTCGTAGTTGTCATGGACATGTGTAGGATCGTGATATTTATGTTTTTCCCCTCAATATGTGCTTCGAGATTCGAAAGCGTTTAGCACATATGAGAGAGAAGCCTGCACAATTAAATCAAAGCGATCACCTTTTATCAAATTTCATTATTAAATCACAAATTCTCCCCCGATCAAAAATATCAAACCATTTGAGATTTTGGATCCCAAGTGATTTAATTAGGTTTAGAAAACATGGGAGAATATGTGGCCAGGTTTAAATACTCATCTTGTTTTTTTGGATAAATCCTCCTCCTCAACATGTGCATCGTGTATTTGAAATCGTTTGGCACATGGAGGCAGGAGTGCCTTTTAAGGACTAAAACCAATTCCATTAAAACAGATTTGAGATTTAAATCACGATCTCTGCCCCGATCAAAAATATCAAACCATTTGAGATTTGTGATCCCAACTGATTTAAATCATTTAGAAAAATTTGGGGAAAGACGTGGCAAGATTCAATTTTGAAAGATGACAGATAAGGACCATTTTAAGACACTAAAGATTGTTAGTGTCAGGTATGATAGTTTTTAAGAGATCTTTTAAGTAAAACAAAACAATTTCACAATCAAACAAGAACAGAAACAATTTCATTTTGTAAGATCTTGATTCTAAAGAAAAAATCATACCATGACATAACATTAAATATTTAGATCACCACTTATTTTGTACAAAACGGACCTTTTGAAGATATATTGTTTGAAAATACTTTAAATTAAATCACTCTCCCCCTCAATCGATGACCGAAGTCGATAATTGAGTGACTCATGTTTTGATAAAAAGAAGTCCGGTGATTTTCAAAATTTTAGTTCAATTTATTTTCAAAACAATATTTTTCCATTTTAAAAACAATTTAATCAAATATTATCAAAATTGTTTAAAAATGGTATCCTGCACAAAGATACGTTATGTGGATGAGAAGCTTCCGTTTTTGTTGCTGTAGGGTTTGGAAGAAAAACCATCTGCTGATGCAGTGAGACTTCTTCTTACGTTGCATTTTGAATGCCAACTGAGGTCAAATTAAGCTCCGTTTCTTTAATCACTTAGAAGAAAACCATCTGCTGATGCAGTGAGACCTCTTACGTTGCATTTATGCCAACTCTCCATAGAATTCCAATTAAGCTCCGTTTCTTCATTTGTCAACCCAATATATAGTTACCCTTTCCTTTCGGCATCCAATCATCTTCAATTGTGGGATCCGGATCGGGAACATTCTTATATACCAATATACCTGCATACGTTAGTGAACACACATACAAATATATGGTGGTCGACATCACCCAAACAACAATCGACTAATTAAAGTCAATTCAACATAACAATCAGATCATATAAGGCATGGGGTTTATGTGTTAATCAAACTCTAATCATCTAAACCTAACAATCATATCCTAAATTCCTAGTCCTTCGACACAGGCAAATATCATTTTTAATTAAGCACGTAGGATAATTAAGAGAGCTCGTTAGATGATATAGATTTGAAAACATTCTCCCCCTCAATCAATGACTCATTTTTTGAAAAAATTTAAAATCGCAGAAGTCATTGATTGAGTTTTCAAATTAATACGAAAACTCTGAATCTGATTGATTTTTCAAGCAACTCATTTACCACCATTTTGAACACAACAAATATTTTTCTGAAGAATTATAGACGGAAAAACATTTGTGTAGGAACAGCAGTCCTTCGACATACTTTCCTCATTATGTTTTAGGATAAGTGCACGAAATTTGTGAAAAACGTTTAAGCGTAGCACTTTCCTTCCTTTTAAGAGCGGGTTGCTATATGAAATGATAGCAAGCCATAGTTTTAAGCACGGGTTGCAGTCTGAAATAACTGCAAGCCATTATTTGAAGCGCGGGTTACAGTCTGAAATAACTGTAAGCCATCATTTGAAGCCCGGGTTACAGTCTGAGATAACTGTAAGCCATATTTTGAGACATGTTTAAAAATAAATATTTACACCTCCTGCTCGAACTTCATCTAAAGTCCCGTGCCTAATATTGAATGACATTTCTAAGACCGTAGATGTTATCGATACCAGAAGACATGTCTAGAGAAAACATATTTTTGGAATTTTTCAAATTTTATGATTTTTATGGGTTTTTGTTGGTTTTATATTTTTCTATTTTCTTTTTCTTGGTTTTATATTTTTCTATTTTGTTTTGCTGGTTTTATATTTTTGTATTTTGTTTTTCGAATAAATATTTACAAGGATAGATAAGATGATATAGTAAAAGAAGATGATGATACGAGTACCGAGATAAGGATATCAAGCAGCCCCGTTGTTGAAGAAGAAATCGTCATCTCTTAAACATTCACCACCAAAGCTTCCAAGGCTCCAGAATAGAAGATAGAACATGAGCCTTCGAGAAAAAAAAGACTTTGGCAGTTTCCCCCAAACCGAAAATCCATTAGATGAGCAGATTCGAAGCTCTATTTCAAGCTTGCTTTAGCCAGGTGCACATAGCAGCACACCATTATCATAAATCCCGCTGCTCCTTTCAAGAATAATCACCGTGATTCTTCGTTCGAGGTTATATCATCAACAAGAACATCAACGTATCATCCCACACATAAATAACTCTTCTCAAATTCCTTTTCCACTGAAGTCTGACGCAATCCATTCCAAAAGGTGTCAAGAGAACAATTCCCCCAAGTAGTTGAGTTGATGCAGTCAGTCTCTTTGTATAAAGCTCAAGAACTCTCCCGAATACACATCATGAGGGGAATGAAGAACACCTTCCCATGTTCACATTTTTCTTCTCTGATGAACGTGTATGAAGCTCAAGAACCCGAAGTACACCAATATCCAAGAACTCTCCCGAATACACATCATGAGGGTAATGAAGAACACCTCCCCTATGTTCACATCTTTAGTCCCTGATGAATGTGTATGAAGCCCAAGAATCCGAAGTACACACATTCCCAACGAGAGAATAACTGATAACACCTCCCTCATGTTATACATTTATCTCCCTTGAATATGTCATACTTGTGTACCTCTTTTATCTTCATAAACTTTCTCTAACATCTCTTCCCCCACATAGTTGGAATAAGAGCACTAAACGCCTTGATGAGTAAAACCTTGAGTTTCTCTGCGGTCATGACATTTGTTTTCCCGGAATATCTTCAATCACTTAGAAGAGTTAAGTTCATCAAGTTTACTCGCCATGAGTCAAACCTTGAGTTTCTCTGCGGTAATAACATTTGTCTTCCCGGGATATCTTCAATCACTTCGAAGTATTAAGTTCATCAAGATTACTCGCGTTTAGATGCGTGTCTCCTTCCCCCTTGCTGGTTTTGATGCTTCAGAATCAGCAACTCATTGAAAGCCCTTATACTAGAAATTTGTTGAGAAGAACGCTTGAAGTCTTTGTGAGAATCAACTTGCTGAAGCATAATGTGAGCAAGTCTAATTGGGTATTAGATCAGACATTTCACCCTCCCCCAATTAGTGCTCTCCCCTAAACCGACAATCTTTTATTAAATGCCCAGATTAAGAAGAAGTCTTTAGATCGTTAAATGCAACTCGTCTTTAGTCTTCTAACATGTAGCAGAAAATGTAGAACATACTGTAGACTCGACCTTCTTCAAGATTGTTCAGTTGGGGAATAGATAGTTAACATCTTCAACTCACACCAAAAAGCATCCCACCAAAAAGCATCCCAGTTAACTTACATCTTGCAAATCCCCTTAACTAAAATCTCTCCCAATCAAACAAGAACAGAAAGATGTTCATCAAGGAAATAAGCAATCAGCTCGCAGCGAACACACGAAATGGTAACACCAAGCAAACAATCACATCAAACAAGAACAGAAGGTTGTTCGGAATCATCATGTTGATGTGCACGTGAAGCATTAACCAGAAGCACTTTGTCAATAAACTCATATCAGTTTGTGAAGATGTCAACCAACGGCTCTAAGAAGAAACTACATGTGAAGATGATCCGATAAAAAGAAGCTCGGTTCTTACATGAGTTAGGAGCCGTATGACCATATATTCTCAGATGTCAATCAACCATGCAGTAAATTCACACTTCTTCTCCCCCTCAAGAATTGCATACGGAGATGCCATTCTTGATTAAATAAGTGAAAATCATCCGAATGTTCTATTCACACTTCTCTCTCGCAAAATAAGCACATGATGTCGCCATCTTCATTATAATCGAGCAAGTGGAATGAGAAAACAATCAGTGGTAGCCCGGTTCACTTGAAGACTGAAGCGCATGGAAAAAGTTTGAAGCATGTTGATGAGAATGGTCATAATAAGAAGATTTCTCTTCTTCAGAAGATAATGCGCACTGAAGCGTACACATTTCTTTTCTTTGGAGAACGAGACATGAACTGTAGTGTTCATACGTCATAAGAAGATTTCTCTTCTTCGGAAGATAATGCGCACTGAAACGTACACATTTCATTTCTTTGGAGTACGAGGCCTGAACTGATGTGAACAGACGTCATAAGAAGATTTCTCTTCTTTTGAAGATAAAGCGCACTGAAACGTACACTTTTCTTTTCTTTAGAGAACGAGGCATGAACTGTTGTGTTCATACATCATAAATATCTCTCTTTTCATCTACTCTTGGCAAACTTGTAATCAACCCCATTATCATTCAGTAGGCTATTTGTCGTGACAGCTGATGGAGAAAACCCAATATGATGAATTTGACCCTAAAGTAAACTACCCCGAACTCGTGACTTAAACTTGCACATATGTAACAAAGAGCGGTTCCGAGACTTCATCCTCCATTGAATCTCTAAGTACTCTATACTCTTCATCCAACCAACCATCAAGTAATAGACGTACATCACCTCTTGAGAATCCACAATTCAATGTGACACTGAGCACTACAACGTAACTCCTTAAAGTGATAGTTATTTTGTGGTGGTATGAGCCCAATTCCCCCAAGTGGTAAAAGAAAAGGTAAAAGACACCCAACAATAACTAGATTTCCAAGTCTTCGTATTTGAAGATAAGCTCGAACAAGGATCATGAAGAATCTTCATCCAACCATCCCCGATACCTTCAGATACTAAGTACACTCGCCCGTGATAATTCACTTCAACCTCAAATAAATAATACTGAATTAACGCCGTTGTCACTTCTTCTGAACTGCTCAAATCTAGCCTTCTTTGACATTTAAATGAACTTTGATAATGGTTTTATCCCGACCATGGTTAAAAGCACGTAACCCCGTAAAACCATGTAATAACCAAACTACCATGACGAATATCCAAACACACATCCAATTCATGAAATACACCCTTTTATCCCTTCTTCGAAGCAGAAACCGTAGCACCAACATCAAGTAAGATCCAGATTTACACTTTCTCTTCTCCAAGATGGTTCCATCATTACGGGATTTTACAACACTATGGTTTAAACCGAGAAATAGTTTCTTTCGCGGGATGTTACAAAACCAAGAATAAACCGTAAGATAGATCCGGAAATGCACTTTACTAATACCAGGATGTTTCCATTGTCACGGGATTTTACAAGTCTATGATTTAAACCGAGAAATAGGTTCTTTCGCGGGATTTTACAAAATCAAGACAAAACCGTAAACAATGTCAGCTTGAATGAGTTATGACAACCTTGGTTTCGGTGAATATCTGTTTTAGGGGAACATGCAGCGGTTAATCAACGTTTCATAATCCAACATCAACAACATCATCAACCATCCAATCAACACTTTGGTAAATACATCATTCACGCATTCTGTCGGCAATTGCAGTGACAACATGGAGAAGTAAACTCGATATGCCAAACTTGATCATGAAGTGAAATTCCCCAGATTTGTTACTTAACCTTGTACTAATCCTTGTGAAGAAGAAACGGTGTACCCAATGTACAAAACCTCTTGACGTATCCTCAATTGCGTGAGACACTGAAATGATAGCTACGTTGTGGGTTAAGCGAGAAAGATTCACAACCGTAACTAGATAGCCAAGTCTTTATCACACTCAATAAATGCCCAAACAAGTCATCTTCGCGAAAGGGTAGAAAGAAAGAAGATGAAATAAGTAAACGCGCCTGGAAAACGTCACTTCAAATCCAAATGAGAAATACCGTTCAAACAATCCTGTAGTCATAATCAACAATTCAAGCCGTGAAATAATAATTTTCGTGAAATAATAATTTCCGTGAAAATGTGTACACCAAAGTACCAAACCTCATAACCCATTGAATCTCATCATCACACCAAATCTCATAATCTCGATTTAAAACCATCAGTCCATTATCTAAAATAGGTTACGAGACCTAATCCAATTAAAACCGTTTAAACAGTCACACCAATACCAGCTCAATAATATCGGACACGAGCCTCGAATATCATTAAAGATCAACTAATAACTCTCATTCCCCGTAAACTTTGTAACCAAATACCAATCAATTATCCAATATAGGATATCGTAATCAAACCATTTATAACAATTTGGTTAACAATATTCACATATCCACTTAAATCAAAAATGCTCAATAATTTCAAGGCCATTGCTGCACTTAAATCAAAACGCACGATCCAATTAAGTTACTAATCTCGGCCTAGTCCACTAAACAAATAATTAATCCGATCAAGTCCAGTAAACACAGCCATAAAGATACATATCAGCCCATTCCAAAATTGATTCAGCCCAAGCCCTTTGGGGTAACACGTCAGCCCATCAAAAAAATATTTCACGGTTTAAGAACTCAGTATCCGATTGATATCATACCCTAATTTTTCGGGTATATAAAGCCACTACCTAAGACTTTGTAACAACCCTAATCCCTCTTAACATAATATCCGCCCCCCACCAACACTTTCTCACATATCAGAAAACACATCACACAATCAGTAATAATCAAACCCCAAGTATCTCCTAAACCCAAGAATCAAATGCCTCTATTATTTACTTTCCATCTAAACTCCATCTCACCCTACTTATCCTCGTGAGTTTGCCACAGAGATGGCATGAGGTCGAAGGTACCACAGGGATGGTACGGGGTGTTGAGACAGCTTCAATATATCACAAAAGATTTCGGGTAGGTTTAAATTTGTATGATATACGTTTTCCTTGTTCTTCTCATTTCTAGACTTCACATATTATCACCAAGGTTGGTTTTGATTCTTTATCACATAACGAATCAAGGAGGGGGTTCAACAGTCTTGTTGCAATCATTCCTTAATATTCAGAAATTTTCAAAAACTCTTTGATCAATGATGAATTTCTTTTGAGCTTGACTGAATCAGAAAAGGTAAGTCAAAGTTATTAAGGCTCGAGGCTAGGAATCAGAGGTCAATAGTATTGGTGAGACATGGTTTACTTCATTTAAACGAACCTAGGGAATGATTATAACATTCTTGTTATACAACATTCCTTGATAAGATTCGAATATTATAGGCATTATAGTTGATTTGGATCAGTGATGGATATATCGTGTATATAATGACCCTCGAGATTTTGTTGTAAAATCAAATGACACGAGCTTCTGAGATTCAACTTGATGTAGCCATAGATATGTTTTTAACATTCCAGTTTGAGTTGTATAAAGAGTCTTGATGAGGTAGATCTGTGATGAGTCTTTTCATGTGTGGCTTGACTTACGAGTCATGAAGAATTTTTGATAACCCCGAAAAGAATCTGAGATCTTTAAAGTCTTGTTTAGATGAATGGTTATGTCGAGTCTTGATGGAGTTGTTTGTTTCTTCATGTAATCACCACGTTGACAGTCTTGAATCAATGATGAGTTATGTTGAATGATGTTGAATGAATTTGTCACACCAGATATTAGACTGATTTTGATTCTGGTCTTACTTCCACTTTTTTTCTATAATGTGCTTGGATATAATTTAGTTGTAGTTGCTGTAGGTTGATTTGTATTCCAACTGAGGTCTTGATGATTGGTATTTGTTTCAAGTGGTCAACAACTCGCATTATTTTCTGTTAACACAACTCGCTTCATTTCTTTGTCACATAACTCGCATAGACCCATCTCGCTTCTGTCCCAACACGCATCTGTTATCCCACTCATATCATACCAACTCGCAGTTGACTAAATAGTCAACCCGCATCATTTATGCTAGTACCCAACTCTCTTCCAGGTTCACTGAATATGGACATTTGAACAACTCGCTTGAACAAATACAAAGCGCTTTTACAACTCGCTTGATAAAAACTTTGACAACACGCATTTATCTTTTGACTCAAAAATCAAAACTCAACTCGCATATGGCAATCCGCTTAGCACATAACTCACACAACTCGCATCTTCCTTTTCATCACAACTCGCTTACCCATTTTGTTCTTACAGATCGCTTAGAAATATTTGACTCAAAAGTCAAACCAACTACAACACGCTTATGACAAATAAATGAGACAACACGCTTAAGATAATCAATGAATCTGGACAGATTTTGCAACTCGCATAGGACATTGAACCAACTCGCACTCAAGAAATGTGACGCTTTTGAACAGGACCACAAAAAGAAAGCACATTTACTACTTTTAAATCAGACATGAATAGTACCAAAACAGTCATCAAAATGATATTTGAGTAAAACAGAGACTGATTGGACAAAAACCACCACAAGATATGTAAAATGTTGAAAATGTATGATACAGTTTGACCACTAACATTGGATAGAAAACTTTATTAGGTAACAAACATTTCATGAACCTTTTGAAAACTTAAGTACTGGTGGTAACAGTTAGAAGTAATAGCAGCTTAAAAATGGTAGCTTTAAAAATGGTGATTCAACAACAAAATCAAACAACATCAAAACACATCATTGAACTGACTCAAGACCTCATCATAAAACGTAACACAACAACACAAACCGCATATAAGAATCAAATGAATAAACCCCGAGAATCAACACAAACAACACAACCTGTCTCTGATGCCAATTGTAGGATCGTGATATTTATGTTGTTTGATGATTCGGGTGGTCTAGGACAATGATTAAATAAGAAAGCCATTAGAGAGATGAAGAGAGTAAAGAGGAGGTTCTTGAAAGAGAGTTGCTTAATAAAAGTGAAAGGTTAGATTCAAAGAAGCCACACCCCTTCCATGGATAGAAGGGGTATTTATACTTACAAATTACACGACCTCCTATCGGCCTGTGGATCAGGTATACAGTGGGTAAAGACCCGTCCTTCCTCCACGGTGTTGCACTATGCTAAACTAGACTAATAACTAACTAATAAAACAGTAAATAACGTAACTAACGATTTGTCTACGAGCTAACTTATGCTAGATAACACTTGGGGTGACCGACTCTTTACTATGATATTTTCTAATTCCTAACAACATGGATTATCAAAAGGAACCATCATCCAAATCTTTTACCATGGACTAGATGAAATCTCTCAAGGCATCCTTGATGCTGGAGGAATTTTTCTCTATAAGACTCCCAACGATGCACATCAATTGCTCGAAGATCGAGTACTTCTCAAACTTGATTGGTCCAAAGATTCCAAAACTAAACCTCTCCGAAAAACCGTTGCTTTTGTCGAAAACACCGATACCTCAAAACTCATGGAGAAGATGGAAGCGTTAACCGCAAAAATCGACTCGCAGTACAAAGACATCAAAGATGAAATGAAGGAAATGCGAGACGGATGCAACAATTATGGAGGAAATCATCCACCATCCGAGTGAGACGATAAACCTATGGGTGGACCGAAGGAAGGAAAAGCGAGTTATGATCAAGGAGGATACCGTGAAGGAGGATATCATAGTAATTATTACGGTCGAAATTCTGGAAATTGGCAAGATCGCCGACCAAGGGATGACAACCGTGATTCTCAGCCACGAACTGACGATCCACCACCACAAAATCCCGACAAAAAGATGGAAGAAACTGAATTCGAGAAAACCATGAGAGAATTCGTGGCTGCTCAAAAATCTGCAAATGATTTTATAAAAAATCAATTTTTCAATCTCAAAGCCAAAGTTGAGCAAGGACAGAAAAATCATCAAGCATCTATCCAAGATCTTGAAAACAAGTTTGGCAGATTTTCTGACCAACATTCCTCTAGACCATCTGGTTCATTGCCAAGTAATACCCAATCCAACCCAAAACCATCAAATGATAAGACGTACCGTCCACCACCAACAAGAAACGAGTATGTCAACGCTATCTTCACAAGTAGTGGTTTCTCGAACGATTCCAATCCGAATATCGTTGTTTCCGCCGGTGGAAGCAACATCAATACCGATCATGCCTCATTGATCGAGAAATTGGAAGCTCTCTCCACAAACATCGATACCCAATTCATAAGCATACGGAGGGAGATGATGGAACTGCGAAATAGTCACCACGCTTCAAACTATGATGCTGAGGATGACACACCAATGTGTGATCCCATGGAAGCGAACCTAGTCCAACATGAAGGATATCACGGAGGATATCACCACCAAAATTCCAGAAATTCGTACTCCTATCCATATCACAACCCAACCCATACATATCCTCGATATCAGTCATGGAATACAATACCTCATCCATCACAACATTTCAATACACCTAAAACCTCACCGGAGGAGATGATGAGAGAATGGATGGCCAGTCAAACAAAAGCCAATGAGAATATGACGAACCTGTTGGTTGAATTGGAACATAAAGTCGATCAAGGAAGAAGGAACCAACAAGCGATAAGCCAAGACTTGGAGAGGAGGATAGAATGATTAAGTAAGGAACAGGAAGTCCATCACGTTGAATCTCTTCCTTACACCACAGATTCCAACTCTAGACATGAGTTTGTCTACAAACCACCCTCAATTCAATACGAGAACGATAAGGGTGAGGATGAATTTATCGAAGAGGACGAGACCGAGCACATTCCAACCACGCCAAATCTGAACCAAATCATGTCTAACTCACCAACCGTGTTACCTTTTCTTGAGGATTGCACCATGCATATCCCAATGACGCAATTAAAAAGTTCCGAATGCAATTTATTTCCAAATCATGTTGGTGATGAGAAGTTCAAAACCAGTGGCAACTGGAATGGAGAACTGGAAAGAAAGATAGACAAATGGTCTGAACCACAAAATCCAGTTTCTTTAAATCAAAACGGTAGGACTAAGCCACCTCCTACATCTCACCTTGAGAATGTGGATGCCATATTCACTGGGAGTGGAAAATCCAATGACCATCTGAAAAATCAAAAAGATCCGCCACCTGTCCTCTTTTCTAATGAAATTGACCAAACGTTCGAAATAACGAAAAGAGACTGTACCATGGTCAAACCAAAAGAATCAAATGTATTCCCATCCATTGTGGAGTACAAACCAAAGATTCCATACCCTCAACGTTTAAGAGCTGAAATTCCCCATTTGAACCGTATGGTCAAAGTATCCTAATCCGGGGAAGATTCGAGTCAGGCTGATGACTCGGTAATAAAACAAGCGATTCTCGGGAGGCAACCCGTGTGTTTTGATTTTCTATGGTCACTCCGCAAAGTTTTAACCTTTGGTTGAACTTAAGTGTGGGGGGGTGCTATCCTTTTAATAAAACCTTTTGTTTGTTTATAAGATTATGTGCAGGCGATGATTTCTCCAGTGGACGCTAGGAATGAAGAAAGAATTTTAAGCTGATAAACTCGTTGACATATCTAGTTTCATCTCTATTTTCCCTATTTCTATACTTTGAAGTTCGTTTTTCATTGAGGACAATGTCTAACTTAAGTGTGGGGGGGGGGGGGTGAATAGGAAAAATTAGAGTTTTCATGCTTAAATTTAAAATTTTGTTTGCCCTTGTGATCTAGTTGTTTTCACACTTTTAGGATTATCTATTAGAATAACTGGATCATTCCACTGGTAAAAATTGGTAATATTTGAAACTTCGAGATGTGTTCCGATTACTATTGCAATCCATTTTGGGATCGATGACATTTGCTAGCACATATTATACCCTTTCCACTAAATTGTGAGGATTTAAGCCTATTTCTTATTAGCATACATCTTTTATGCTTGGATCTTTTGCTATGAGTGTGCCGGTTATTTTATTTATTCTAGAACTTGTGCTTGTAAATCATTACCAGACCGCAGTGAGATTGCATTCGTGCGATATAAGTAAATTCGTGTGATAAAGAGGCACCTTAGGATTTAACCCAAATGGCCTTCCATTTTACATCTAATGATATATTAGCTAGCCTCATTGGTTAGATAACCACCCACATGGACCCATTTGTAGTGCTCATTTTTAGCACTAGATACCCCTAGTTACACCTTCTGAGCCACCCCTTTCATTTTTGCTTCACCCAGAAAATACAAAAAGATTTTACACTTTAAACCTTAGCCTATCCCGTATCAATGTCTAAGCGGTTGGTTGCTAGTCACCTGGAAAGTGAAGATTGTTCAAATGATTATGAGTACCACATACTATGTGAAGGATTGAGCCATGCGTTATGTTATGTTAAAAAAAAAAAAAAAAAAAAAAAAAAAAAAAATTGTGTTGAAAGTATGGAAATAATAGCCAATGTGCTATGATCGAAGAACAATTGTCATGGCAAAGCAAAAAGCTGTGGAAAGTGGAAAAGAAGAAAGCAAAAGCTATAATCGTTTATTTGGTTCGTGGAATGTTTGGTAGCTAGCAACATGGGTATTAGACTTGATTTCATTTTTATTTTAACACCAATTTCATAAACATTCCCATGCCTTATCCATACCCTTCACCCAAAGCCTACCATTATAACCCGAATAAAAGTCATCTTTAGATGTTTTTACTTGGTGCTCACGCCACGTCGGTGGAGTTTTGTTTCTTGTACAAGCTTATGGTAATAATCTAATCATGACTGAGCAATGAGTGTGATTTATCTTGTTACTCCCCTAAAAATGAGTGATTGAGTGAATTATATTTCGTTCCTTTTTCGTGAGGTGTTTTGAAATGTTAATCATGCAAGAAAATCATTAGATATTGTCAAACATCTTGATGTTTCACCTTTATAAAGCATAATTGATGAATCATCTCTCGTATTTATACTTGGTTGATTTGCATCACATTTTTCATAATCACGATCTTGTACCAGTGGATGTTTTTTCTAGATTTGCTTGAGGGCAAGCAAAGTTTAAGTGTGGGGGAATTTGATAACGCTCTAATTGTGCATGTTTTTAGTAGCGTTATCCGTGTTTTTATGTATGTTATTTGGTTATAATCATATGCTTTTGTTGCTTAATCGTATCAAAGTGCGTTTGCTAGTTCATTTGTAGCCAAGTATAGGAAAGTGGAGAAAAAGACGGAAAAAGAAGTAAAATACAAAGATTTCTCCATGTATGAAGAATTCCCGACAAAAGCAAGACTTGCGGAGTATATTCGAGAAGATAAAGTCATCAAGTTAGTGGTCCAAAGACTCAAGAATAAAGTTCAAGAAGGAAAACGAGAAAGAAATGAAGAAAAGAAGCTTAAACGAAGATATATTGGAAGACTCGTTGTTCCCGACACACCTTCACCATTTTGGCCATAACTTTTGCATACGGACTCCGTTTGACCCTCCGTTCGCGGCCACGGATAGCTAAGAGAAAGATCTACAACTTTACTGTTTATGACTTTTTGTGATTTTGCTCCAACCGATCGGTCGAGACCCGTAACCGATTCGATTGGAGACTAGTCAGCAAGACCAACCGATTCGGTTGGAGCTCAACCGGATCCGGTTGGAGGTCCTGTTTCAGCCATTTTTCCATTACTAAGACTCCAAACTTGTTCCAAACGATTCTAGTCTCTTCCTACATGTCTTCTAGTCCCTTCCAAGCTCCTTGGTGACCAAGAAATGCATTTATAACCCTAGCCTTGGAAGTAGTATAAATAGAGGCCTTTGCAACCTCATTTCACACACCACAACTTGAGAGATCTTCTCTCACACCTATCTTACCACTACTACTACTCTCTCAAAGCTTAAATTCGTCCATTAAGTTCCAGGAAACTTTGGAGGTCCAAGAAGTCATCATTTGGAGGTCAAACCATCAAGAAGTCATCACCAATACTTGAGGCATCATTACTACATCATTTGTAATCTCATTTCAATCATTGTAAGACCTTTAATCATGTTTTCTAATGTTCAAAGTTCTGAGTTTATGTTTATGTTTGCTATGAGTGGCTAGTTTCTTTATGCACTTGCTTAAATGATGTTGATTATCATATGATTAGTTAGTGGTTGTGTTAACATGTTTTAATTCAATTTCAAGTTGATTCTAAGATCCAATTGTGCTAAAGTTTCATAGTGACATTTGTTAATCAAGTTTGGCTAATTGATAGTAATCGTTGGGGTCGAAAGAGCTTATTGTTATTCAACTAGTCATAATCATTTTGTCTATGGATGATTGTTTTTACCCATTATTCTTGATTATACAAAGGAACTAAGGTGTGGTTGTAATAGAAACGCTTTTTGATTATCAAATTGGATTGGTTGGAAACATCTAAATGGTCGTAAGATTAGTTGTTGAGAATCAATTGTAGCCTTTTGTCTATGATCGGTTACCTTTTGTATTGACCATTTCTTAAGCAATTTGATAAACAAGTGGATGTTTTTGTGTTTAAGTTTATGTATGTAGACTTATGAAACTTGAATTGATCTTGAATTGATTGGTTAAACTTAATGCTTGTTTTTATGAACTAAAATCTTGACGAAGGTTTAACTTGTAAGAACAATAGATTAGTTTTCAAACTAATTATCATAACCAACATGTTAAGAGGTTAACACAATCACATTAATCTATGATATGAAACTAGTTTAAGCAAGTGTAGTTTTTAATCATCTGAATTTCATTATACCTATTTGCTTTATTATATGTTTTGGATAGACTCCGTTAATTCAAACTCGTGTTTAGATTCACTCAAATCCCTGCGAACGATCCCGACTTACCTTCATAATCTTGCTATAACGGACGAGTATACTTGCTCGTATGTGTTATTGGTAATATTGGTAATTCACCTTTTATAAATTTAAAACTTGCTCACACCGAACGCATCAGTTCTCCTCCTGCAAGAATTTGATATCATTATACGTGATAAAAAAGGAGCTGAGAACCTGGCTGCTGATCATCTGTCCCGTCTAGAAAACCCTCACTAGGATGTGTTCGAGAAAAAGGAAATAAACGAAACATTTCCTCTCGAAACACTCAATGTGGTTTCTTTTCGTGGAGACTCTTCTACCCCATGGTTTGATGACTTTGCAAATTACCATGCGGGTAACTTTGTGGTGAAAGGGATGTCGTCCCAACAGAAAAACAAATTCTTTAAAGATGTAAAACATTACTTCTGGGACGACCCCTACTTATTCAAAATTTGCGCGGATCAAATCATCAGGCGATGTGTGTATGGTCAGGAAGCCAATGACATTCTCAAGGCTTGCCATTCTGGACCTACTGGGGGACATCATAGTCCCAACTACACTGCCAAGAAGGTGTTTGATTCCGGATTTTATTGGCCCACGATTTACAAGGATGCCCACGAATTTGTCAAAACCTGTGACGCTTGTCAACGTCACGGAAACATCTCACAAAGAAATGAAATGCCGCAAAACGCCATTCAAGTGTGTGAGATTTTTGACATCTGGGGCATTGACTTTATGGGGCCATTTCCTTCATCTCGAGGAAATAAATACATACTCGTGGCCGTTGACTATTTGTCAAAATGGGTTGAAGCGAAAGCTTTGCCTACCAACGATGCCCGAGTTGTTGTGAAATTCTTAAAATCTCTTTTTGCTAGGTTTGGAACTCCACGAGCTATAATCAGTGATCGTGGTACGCATTTCTGCAATGACCAGTTTGATAGAGTCATGCAAAAGTATGGTGTAACTCACCGTCTCTCTACTGCGTACCACCCCCAAACAAGTGGGCAAGTGGAAGTTTCCAAGCGAGGGATTAAAAGAATTCTGGAGAGGACAGTAGGCGAAAACCGTGCCTCTTGGTCGGATAAGCTAGATGACGCACTCTGGGCCTTCCGTACAGCTTATAAAACACCCATCGGGTGTACTCCATATAAGCTAGTGTACGGAAAGGCGTGTCATCTGCCGATTGAGCTTGAGCACAAAGCATACTGGGCCTTGAAACATGCCAACTTCGATATTCAGACAGCTGGTGATCACCGGAAAGTTCAAATGAATGAATTAAATGAACTCCGTGATCAAGCATACGAGAACTCTTTGATCTACAAAGAAAAGACAAAGAAGATTCATGACTCCAAAATCAAGAACCGCGTTTTCAACGTCGGTGATCGAGTCCTTCTTTTCAATTCAAGATTGAAGATTTTCTCAGGAAAACTAAAATCCCGCTGGTCTGGACCATTCACCATCACTAAAGTATTTCCTTATGGAACCATTGAGTTATCTCAACCCGATGGTCCAAAATTTAAAGTGAATGGTCATCGATTGAAGCACTATTTTGGAGAGAACATTCCACCTGTGGTTGTCCCGGATCTACAAACTTTCCCCATGAACCAATGAATGCGGGGATCGAGTCAAGCTAGCGACTCGGTAATCAAAAACAGTAGCACACCATATGGGTTTTCACCCATATTTCTGAATTCTTTCTACTTTCTACCACCCTAGTGTGGGGGAGTTGCCCCCCCCCCCCCCCCCCCCCCCGCTGCTGTATATAAGATTTCAAAAAAAAAAAAAAAAAATGGTCGTAGTATTTCCCTTTTACGTTCTATGTTTCGTCATAACCGCCGGTACTTTGAATATTGAGGGCAATATTCATTTTTAGTGTGGGGGGGGGGGGGATTCTCACGAATTTTATCATGTAATTATACCACCCAATTCCCCCATTTTTGGCCAAAATTTTTTTGGAGTAAGTGTTTTGCACTTACTCAGCTTACGGTTATCAGTCCGCCATGTCTAATAAACAAAAGGATTGGCTAATCCAGGAGCAAACGGCTCTTGGTAAAGATATCTCAAATCCGTTGACGGCTTGCAATTTGCCCAAAATTGTATGGTGTTCAGCTCACCATATCCTTAAAAGTGAAGAGTTGGCTAGCCCGCAAGTTTATAGGTTGTGGTAAAGGCAGTTGGAAAGCCATAATTGGTAATCGACTCACCAAAGATATTTTATCTAAGAGTTGGCTAGTCCAGAAGCAAACGGCTTCTGGTAAAGACAAATCAAATCCGTTTACAGCTGGTGATTTGCTCAAAATCATTTGGTTATCATTGTACCAAGGTTCTTACTTGAACTGAAACAATTGGCTACTCCAGAAGTAATGGCTTTTGGTAAAGAGACTTAAATCCATTAAATTTTCATAAAAGATTGCTAGGGACTAGCAATAGTTTAGTGTGGGGGATTGATGAGTGTGTAAATACTCATCATTTTTGTCTTATCTGAGCTGCCAAAACACTTAAAAACACTCAAATATGCAGCAAAATACAAAATATATCTAAGGATTGTATTTTATATGTTTCAGATGCAAAATGTTTAAAAACAGATGAAAAACGAACAAAGTTTGCATAATTGGCAGTTTCAGTCCCTCAACTTTCAAATCCTGACAAAATCAGTCCCTGAGCATTTGTTTTGGAATAAAAGTCAACCCAAGTCCTTTTAAAATCAAAGTTTGGAGAATTTACAAGTTTGGTCCTTCAAGTTTCAAAATTGGCAAAAATAGTCCTTAGAAGTTTAAAAATGGAAAATTATCTTTTATGGTCCTTGTACTAATGAAACTTGGCAAGATTGACCTTTGGAATAACTTTCAAATAGTGACAGGTTCAGCCCTTCATTTTTCAGAAAATTACAAAATGGTCCTTGTGATAAACTACAAACCAAACGGATTCCTTTATTATACATAACCCAAATCCATATCCAGCCCAACATACACAACCCAGCCCAACCTCCTTAATAATAAAACCATGTTGACCCCAGTCAAACCCACCCTTACCTTCTCCTACCTCACAGCCCCGCCAAAACCAGAAACCACTCCTCCACCTCCCTGGTTTCTTCACCACCTCATCACACCAGCTCACTACCTACTCCACCCTACCATCTCCTACACTACTCCACCAGCCTACAATGCATTTAATGCATTCCCACACCTTCGACACCTCTTTCACCTCACATTCCCCTGCTTTTGTTACCCACTCTTCAACTTGACCTCTAAACCTATCCAACCATGTCCCTTCCACCTCCACAAGCAACCAAGAAGCATTAATTGCTCTAAAACTGCCCCAAGCAGCCTATAACACTTTTGGCGCCAAAAGTAGTTTAAACGGCTAGGATGAATTCAGAGCAATCAAAGGTCAAGATTGCAAGTGGGATTTAACTGGAATACTAGTGGGAATTCAGAATGTTATAAAAGAGAAGAGGAGAGCAATGTAGATACCAATCTAGTGTAATTTTATTTTGCTTAGCTCGTTTTAATTAATTTGTAATTTCCAGTGTATCTTAAAGCTTTCAAGTACTTTGTTAAGATATTTCAGTGTATTGTAAACCATTTTCAGTAATCAATTTCAAGTTTCAAGTACGAATTCAGTTTATGCCATTTTCAAGCTCAAATTCTCAAATTTACTTGTATGTTGTTGTAGTTGATGTTAAGGACTCAAAATCTTACATAAGCTCCTTATAAAGCTTTTAAAAGCTTTTAGAAACTTTAAAATCCAGTTTAAAGTTAAAATTCAAAAATACAAAAAAAATCCCAAAGAAAATAGTTAAAAAATCAAAAAATCAAAAAAGAAGAAGAAAGAAGCATGGAGCAGGGTTGATTTTGGATGGCATTTTCTGGATTGGGTTAAGCAGCTGAGATGGAGTTGGATTTGGGTTAAGTTAGCACAATTTGGGGTTGAAATCAATAGGATAGTGGTTACTTGTGATTGGCAAGCCATTGTGGCTAGGACTTTTGTAAGTTTTTACTTATTATCTCAATTATGTCAAATTGCATAAACTGTTTTAGCTTATATTTCAGTTGTAATTTCTGTTTAATTTAGCTGATATATTGTTGTTAGATCTGTTTCAGTGTTAGTCAGTGATTAGATATTAGAATTTTCTAAGTAGATTGCATAATTAGTTAGATAATCTAGTGTTTGGCATAAGTGTTCAGTTGGTAATCTTGAGGTCATTAGAGGTTGGATTTGTTAAGGTTGGACTTATTTAGTTTTATAATAGTAAGCTCAGTCATCACTTTGCACCTTATTGCTCAAAAAAGTCAAAATTCACTTTAAACTGCCTCTAAATTCCATATCAGTTAGGTTTTAGTTATATAAGTTTGCATTTAGGATTATATTTGGTTAATATAGCTTATATCAGTCTCATTTCATCCTAAAATATCTGTGATAATCAGTAGGATTGAATCAAAACTCAATTTGGTCAAAATCTCAAAACCGTCTCAAAAAGTCAAAAGTGAAAATTACAGTTTTTGCAAAACTTTATTGATTTTTCACAGGTTCATTTTTTATTCAAATTAGTTGAAATTCTGGGAAAATTAACTTCAGTTGGTCAAGAGTTGGAAACCGATTTTTGTGAAATTTTAGTAAATCTCTATAAGCTCTAAATCAACTTCTCTATAAGCTGTTTTTGCTCTATCTCACACTCAGCATACTGAGTGTGTATACAGGCAACTTGCAGCCTTTGCATATGGTTCAGTTTAGATAGTTAGGGTCTGAAAATTGGTCCAAGTGTTCTTTGCTTGGTGATCTTGAGTTCTCAACTTTTGGTTTTCAGTTTGGTTCACTAAATAAGCTGTTGCTTAAGCTGAAAGTAGGGGTAGTATAAGCTGATTTCAGTTCTAAGTTCAACTGGTAAATTCATTCCACTCAGCACATTAGAGGTTAGGAGTAGTTGGAATTAGTTGCTTTTAGGTATTTCTAGTATAATCTAGCTTCTGTGCTCATTTGGTACTTTCAAGTGCTTATTAGCTTATTCTTTATAGCTTATTTACAAAGCAGTTACACTACAGCTTAAATTTCTTACACACAAGCATAGTATTTTATATTTTTTTTAAACTTAGAATATAATTTTAGACTTTTCCTGAAATTTTCAGATTTTTCCAGCACTGTTTACTATTTTTCCTTTTTTAAAATAGTTTTTAGGACTTTTTAAATAGCTTTTAATACAAATAAATCAGAAAAGCTTCAAAAAAAATAAGTTTTCAATTTTCATAGATTAAGAAAAATATAAAAAGCAAAAAAATAATTTTTCATAATTTTTACTGTTCATCTTCTATTTTCTAGAATTTAATTAGTTTAAATAGTTTTTAATTAATAATAATTAAATAAATAGTTATAAAAATAATTTTAATTTTCCAATAATTTTCTTTTATTATTAGGATTGCAAAAATATCATTTTCATATCCGTAGGTGTTTTATTCTTTTAAATTTACGTTTTATTTTATTTTACGTTTACGTAAAATTCAGTAAACGTACGCATTTTAGGTTTTAATCATTAAACGATTTAAAATATAGAATTAAAAGGACTTCAAAGTCTTTATTAGATTTAATTTCCTTAGTGTAATCAATCATAACCCCTTTCCTGTTCAATATCACCCGATCACTACGCGTTTAGCTATTCAATCGCACAACTCGTTGGGACTTAACGACCCGGGGAAACACTAAACTCCTCTGGACTTAATTGCATTTTGTTCTAAGTTGTTTGACTTTTATGGTTGACCATTCACAAGTGGTTGACTAATAAAATATAGACCGTTCGGAGCAAATCAATACTCCTACTGATGATGAAGACATGGATGATTTCTTCAATGCTGATTTGTCAAACTTGGAAACTGTCATTCATGAAAGTCCAATCACCACTACAAGGATTCACAAGATTCATCCCAAGGAACAAATACTTGGAAATTTGAATACTCCAGTACAAACAAGAAGCAGGGTTAAGAACACTGAACCCTTTCCTGAACATGGGTTCTTTGCAAGATCACTTCACAAAAGAAACAGTCATAAAGATCTGCAAAATTGCCTGTTTGCTTGTTTTCTGTCTCAAAAGGAGCCCAAGAGAGTGGAAGAAGCTTTATCAGAAGAAGGCTGGGTAGAATCTATGCAAGAGGAGCTTTTACAGTTTAAGCTTCAAGAAGTTTGGACATTGGTTGATCTTCCAAATGGGAAGAGGGCTATTGGGACTAAATGGGTGTTCAGAAACAAGAGGGATGAAAGAGGTATTGTTGTGAGGAACAAGTCAAGATTGGTTACTCAAGGATACACACAAACTGAAGGTTTGGACTATGATGAAGTATTTGCACCAGTTGCAAGGATAGAGGCTATTAGATTGTTTTTGGCTTATGCTTCATTCAAGAATTTTGTTGTGTATCAGATGGATGTTAAAAGTGCATTTTTATATGGCACTATTGATGAGGAGGTTTATGTTTGTCAACCTCCTGGTTTTGAAGATCCTGATAATCCTGATAAGGTTTACAGGGTGAGGAAGGCTATGTATGGATTGCATCAGGCTCCTAGGGCATGGTATGAATGCCTGTCTACTTATTTGATGGACAATGGGTTTAAAAGAGGACTGATTGATAAAACTTTGTTCATTAGAAAGCACAAAGATGATATTTTACTGGTTCAGATTTATGTAGATGACATCATCTTTGGCTCTACTAACAAGGAGCTATGCAGAGATTTTGAGAAACTTATGCATGATAAGTTTCAGATGAGTTCTATGGGAGAACTCACTTTCTTTTTGGGGCTACAGGTTCAACAAAGGACTGATGGTATTTTCATTAGTCAAGACAAGTATGTAGCAGATGTTTTGAAGAAGTTTGGGTTTCAAGATGTAAAGAGTGCAAGTACACCTATGGAGACTCAGAAACCTATGCTACCAGATGATGGAAGTCCCAAAGTTGATTTGAAGTTGTACAGATCCATGATTGGATCTTTGATGTATCTTACTGCATCTAGGCCAGACATTATGTTCTCAGTATGTGTGTGTGCAAGATTTCAAGTCACACCAAATACTTCACACATGAATGCTGTTAAGAGGATCTTTAGATATTTGAAAGGTCATCCTAAATTGGGCCTTTGGTACTCTAAGGATTCCCCTTTTGATTTGGTGGCCTACACTGCTAGTGACTATGCTGGAGCTAGTCTGGATAGGAAGTCTACCACTGGAGGATGTCAGTTCTTGGGAAGCAGATTAATTTCCTGGCAGTGTAAAAAGCAAACTATTGTGGCTAATTCTACAACTGAAGCTGAATATGTGGCTGCTGCTAGTTGCTGTGGTCAAGTTCTTTGGATTCAGAATCAATTGCTGGATTTTGGGTACAACTTTATGCATACTAAGATTTACATTGATAATAACAGTACAATTTGCATTATCAAAAATCCTGTTTTACATTCTAGAACTAAACATATTGAGATAAGACATCACTTTATTAGAGATTGTAATGAGAAAAGGTTGATTCAAATGGTAAAAATCCATACTGATTTCAATGTTGCTGACCTTCTCACCAAAGCTTTTGATGTGGGGAGGTTTCAGTATCTTGTTGTTAGTATTGGAATGATTAATCTCTAAACTCTCAAATTGTTTTGTATCAGTTTGTATAAGTATTGGACTGTTATTATGTAATCTTAGTATTGCTATTTCTGTTTCTATCCACTGATAGTGTTGTTTCTAACCACTGATAGAGTTGATCAAACCACTGCTAGTTGTTCTGTGTTTCCACTAACCATTGTGCAGATAAAAGACAAGTCATTATAGAGATTCAAGAAGTACTGAAGTTACATTGTTCATTCAACAAAACAGTTTACAGCTTACAGCTTACAATGAAACTTCAAGTGCTAATTAAAGACTACATCTATACATGATTTTCTACTAATATTTCTACTACTACTATCCTTGCTTATATCGTTTGATTGCTGGATATGCATTTATCATATGCATGACCAGTACGACGAAGCAGCTAAGGATCAAAATGGGAAGGATGGATTGATGCAAACGAAGAAGCTGAAGCTGATTGTGGTAGATAGATGGATGATATGATATTCTTCTTGTGCTCCATCTACTCATTCCACCATTCAGCAACTTACTCCATCTTCTTTTTTCCCTTCCTTGATACGATGTGTGAAAAAGCACCATGACTTGGTGCACAAAGACCAAGAACCACCTCTCTGTCCTTAGGGAGTGGTGGGTTTCTTGCTCGTGGTCTTGGTTGGGGGTTGGATGATGAAGGTTTGGGGTTTGAAGTCCTCTTCTTAGAAGAGTCATCAGAGTCTTCAGAAGCATCACTTGGATTCACCACACTATCATCTTCTGATGATGGAAGAAATGGAGATTTTAATGTTTGTTGTTCTTGTGGAGGTCTGTCAAATCGCCATGGATTGGATTCTTGTGGAGGTGCACTGCCTGCCATGGGAGATGTTTCTTCGTCTGTATCTTCATAGGGTGATACATACGAACTTAAAGAAGAGCTATTCTCTCCTTTGCTTGGATTGCTTGCCAAATAGTTCTTTTTCCATCTCTCCAGACTGCTGTTGGAGGAGGCATTGTCATCTGATGAAAGATTGATTGGGTTGGAGCTGCTCATAATTGGGGTTTCTGGAGAAATTAGGGTTTTGATTTGGATTGGTGTGTGCGTTATATGAGACTAAGGGTTCTTTTTATAAGTGAAGTTTAGGGTTATTGAAGTAAATATGGGGCAGGTTAAATGTGGTTGGAGAGTTAATGAGTTTCTTGGGTATTGAACTGATATTAGTTCTAGAAGTTGACTATATTGACTTACCTGTTCTTAACCACGGATAGGTCTTTTGAAACCACTTCTGGCTATTACTAACCACTGACAACAATAATCTTTGTCTCTGTGTTTGTTTTGTGTTTTCTTTTGTCTTGCAGGTATGAAGGGTTTGTATACATAGGAGCTGGTGTGTTAGCTGCTTGTGTTAGTTAAAAAATAAAAAATAAAAAAAATAAAAAAAAATTGTGTAATCCTTCATATTTTTGTGAGATCTCTCTTATGTTAAACACAGACTTACTTGCTATATCTCTTGGATATTTGGAGGAGTGAACATCTCTATCCACTGATGGTAGGTTCTAACCGCGGATAGCAGTTATGGAACCGCGGATAGTATGATTCTTTGTTTTGGATACTACAGGGGTTGTTTCGACACTTTGGCAAAAGTATATATCTCTCCCCAAAATCACGGATGGATCAATTTATTTGATCTTCTAACCACTTCCAATTGGCGCTCAACTTTAACCCTAATCACTTTCTTTGATTTATTCACAAAACCCACTTCATAACCATCATTAATCACAATGGCTGAAAATTATTCCACTTCACATAACCTAGTTGCAGTACTCACTAAGGATGCTCGATCTGAAGGGTTTCATCAAATGATTGATTTCCTAGTTCACAGTCCCATTTACTATGCTTTAACAGTTGAACCTACCATTCTTAAAGCCTCCATACATCAGTTCTGGAGAAATGCTAAACTTGCAGAGGTTGATGGTTTGGTGGTGTTTAATACTGTTGTGGATGAGAATGCTATCTCTGTTACTGAGGTGCTCATTAGAGAAGTTTTAGAGCTTGATGCTGATGGTGTTGATAATCTTTCAGATGTTGAGATTGTTGCTGGTTTAGAGAGATTAGGATATACACACAGAGGTAAAAAGGTACAATTTTTTAAGAGTTTGTTTTCACAAAAATGGAAATTTTTGATTCACACTTTGTTGATGTGTATGAGTAACAAGACCACAGGCTTTAATGACTTTCCTTCCAAAATTGCTACTGCTATTATTTGTTTTTCTGATGGAAGGAAGTTTAACTGGTCTAGGATGATATATGAGGGGTTAGTACAGAACATTAGGAAGAAGGGTAAATACTATTTGTATCCTAGGTTTGTTCAACTGATTGTGGAACATCAAATTGAGGATCCTGTTGAACATGATAGAGCGTATGAAGTACATCACATGCTTCCTAAGGTTTTTGCACATATGAGGAATCAGCCACAGAATGTAATAATTAGAGATGTTCCTTTAGGGGATGTTTGGTACGAGGAATCATATTAGAATGGAATGTCAAGAGAGAAAGGAAATGGGGAGAATAGGAATGGGCTTAAAGAATGATGTAGTTTGGTACAAACAAAGAATCGAAATGAGAAAAGAATCCAAAGAATGATTCTTTTGTTTGGTTATGTAGTAAAATGGAAAGACCAATCTATTGATTTTATCACCTGCAGTTTACGTTCTTCATTTTACGAAGTCTAACTTTATTGTTGGTTTATAATAAACAAAACAACATCCAAGCAATGAAGATTAATGCCATATTTTCATCAGATTGTCCAGTTTTAGCCTACAAATTAAAACATGGATGAACAACCAAGGTTTCAAGAGGTTGGAACAACAAATATGCGAGCAACAAAACAAAGCCCTATGATTTATCAAGCGAGACATTGATTCTGTAACAAGAATTGAACACCCACTTGTTAACATTTAACAACTAGTCAAGCAACAAATCTGAAATGCAAAATTGCATCAATGATTGGGTGTCAAGCATTTCGAATTTAATTAGTAATTATCCTTGAAGTATGAAATTGCAGACTATTTTCATTCTTAAATACTTGAATTTTTTAAAATCTTGGAAATATGTTGTTGAAAATCTGTATAACGTAGATCACCGACCATGAAAGGAGGAGATAGGTTTTTCACCTTTTCCCCAATTTTTAATAGCATGTGCGAAGCACATGACATCCACCTTTTATACCATGATGTTTTTAGTAGATTCATCCATTCTCCGCTTGAAGCACTTTTGCCTTTCATTTACCCATTCTCCTCTTTCTTTGCTTTTTTTAAAGAATCGGCGGGGTTGAATGAGAATCGAAATTTGATTCTCTAATTCCATTCGCATGGTCAACCAAACGTAGGAATAGCCTCTGATTCCGTTTCTTAGCATTCCATTCATCCATACCAAACATGCCCTTATTTCCTCACATGATTACTTTGCCTACTGATTCTGAGTTTGATGAAGGTCTTGCATCATGGACTAGGAGAACACATGGCACTAATCTTCCTCAGGCTAGTGTTAGTGGTGTTGTTAATGAGGCTGTCACATGGAGTGGAGGTGACATGATTGGAAGGGCTTCCACTACTGATTCATACTTGGATGCTGGTCAGGATAGTGGAAACATAAATAAGACCCAACCATTGGCAACTCCTAATGTGGAGAGTTCTTTGGAACTTAACACAGGTGGAGGAATCCCTAGCCAACTGGCTGCTACAGGGTGCATAGATGATCAGGACAGGTCTGATGCTATGTTCACTATATCCAAGGATTCACCTCTCGGAGCAGTTAACACAGCTCGAAGTGATGAGGATAGATTGGAACCTGACATTGAATTGACGGTTAATGACTTTGTACATGATGACTTTTCCAATGAACCACCTCTCGGACCAGTTCACACAGGTCGAAGTGGGGAGGATATTCTTGAACGATTAAATGAATTGACGGCTACATGTGCCAAAATGGAGAATACAATTTCAGGTCTACAGGAGTTAGCTGTGTTTCAGGGTAAGGATATTCGGAGATTGAAGCATAGAGTATTGGTTTTGGAGAAAGTGAAAAGACCTGGGGTTGCTGTTTTGAAAGCTCTTCGCAGAAAGAAAAAGAAGGTGGACTCCTCTTCAGCTCTGAATGTGAAGGATGTATCCAAACAGGGGAGGAGTGATGGCATGAATTCAGGGGAGGTTGTGGATGTATCTGTTGGTGTATCTTTGGAAGAAGATGTTGATAGTGGAGATCAAGATTTTTTGGTTTCTGATAAAGATGGGAATGAGGTTGTTCTTGAAAAATTGAAGAATGTTGAAGTAGTGCAGAACACAACAACTGATAGTATATCTGAAACCATGGTTAGTACTCTTGTAACCACTGATGCAGTTTCAGACTTGGCTATTGTTCCTACTACTGTCATACCCACTGCTATCATAACTACTTCTACTGTTGTCAAAACTCTCTCTATATTACCATCTAAGCCTAAAGAAGTAGAGAAAGAAGCTGCAAGTACATTGATTAATCTAAGAAAAACATCATCTATTTCTACACCCATCATTGCACCTGTTTTACCTGTTCAGTCTACTGCAACCAAATCCAGAGTTAAAAGTTTGGTTATTGGTGAACCTTTGAAGAAGAAAGTGGTTCAATCTGATGTTGGGAAAGGTAAAGAGGTAGTGCTGAAGTTTAAAAATAAAGCAGAACAAGAAGCTTATGATGAAGAGTATGGAAGAAACTTGTTGGCTAAAGAACAAGCAACTTTGGATAAAAGAAAGAAAGAAGAGGAGGAAGCTAGTGAGAGATGGTTAGTAATTTGGTATGAATCACAAAACTATCTTCAAGCTTCTTTACAAATACTTGATGAGTTTACTGCACAAGAATGGGCACTGTTGGATGATGAGGAGAAAGCTAGACTGATGAGTGGATGGGCAAGGAATGTGAGCAAAACAAAGAAACGGGTTATAAGAAAGAAACCTCCTACTATGGCTCAGATGAGGAATGTATTGATGAAAATTATTAAGAATTCAGGCATTTATGTTTCTGATAATCTTAGTAGATGCTCATTTGAAAGAATTTTGGAAATTTATGAGAGATGTATGAGGATTAATAAAGATGATTTCTGTCCAATGAATTCTAAAAAGGAAGAAGAGTGGATTAAAAAGGATGAAGAATGGATTCAAAGTAAACGAAAGAGAAAATCTGAGGTTCAGGAGACATCTGATTCTAAAAGATTGAAAGTTGTTAAAGATGAAAATCAAATTATTTCTTATGAGTTTAAGCTTATAATTGGAAGTGAAGGAGTTTGGAAAATTCAAAGACTCAACAATGAAGTTTCTGAGTATAATAAATTTTCACAAATGCTTCAGTATTTTGATAGAGATGATTTGATGAATCTTTGGATACTTTACAAGAACAAGTTTGGTGAAGTACATCCAACTGATTATCATGAGAGGCTGGTTTATCATTATTTGAAAATTCTGTTTGAACCTACTCATGATGAACCTGAATGGCAAGGACTCTACAATGGTCAAGTTACTAGATGGTTTTTATATCAAACTTGTGGAGTTCATGTTTTAACTGTTTCTGGAAAGGTTATTCATATGCTTGTAGAAGGTGATTATCCTCAACTGAATAAGCATCCAGGAATTATTGCTCAGATGTTGAAGCCTGGTTGTATCAAGATGTTAGTATCTTATGATGGTCAAGCTTACGATTTGTTGCTGAAGTATGAGAAGATACTTAAGGCCAGTAAGTGTTTGGCTACATCCTCCAATTCAGATGTTTTGAGCTTAAAGAAAACTTGAGAATTCTGTTGGAATTTATCAAGTTTAGGGGAGGATTGTTGGGTTTTAGGTTCCTTGGATCAAGAATTACTCTAAGTACTGGAACCACGGACAGATTGGATGTAACCACGGACAGAAGAGTGTAACCACGGATGAAGAAAACCGCGGCTAGTAGTATTGTGTAACCACGGATAATATATTGTAACCACTGCTAGTCTTGTATAGTCGGTTAGTTTATTGTATTAGATAAATATGGAAAAGATATTTATCTTGTAGGTTACGTATTGTATATTGTATAGGACTCCTTAGCCTATAAAAGGAGGTTCTAGGTTAGGTTAGATATACGTATGTTTTTTATCTAAGGTCGATACACTTCAAGGTTGCAAAACCATAATACTGTAAGAGTATTCGTATTAATAAATAATATTGAGGTGTTGAATGTTTACTGTTCTTCTTCTTAAGATTAAGTATTAAATTCCGCGTAATACTTGATAAGCTTTTGTTACAAGTCAGTTTCTATATTAGATAGTTTGCTCAACTGGGATCAACACTTAGTAATACTTAGAAGACAAATTATATGTTGTAATGTAAGTAAGAACAATAAACACAAAGCTCTAATATTATTAAGAAATAATACGAGTGATCGTGCTTATCACTAGGGTTACACCTTGAAGCTAATATGAATAATACGTACTCTAAGCAATGACCTAGGATCTCCTTTTCTAGCACAAGGAGTCCTTTACAAGATAAGTATAAACCTAACAATATATAATATACACAAGATCTTTTCTATACTTATCAATACACGGATACATAACATTTATCCTAATAGCAGTGGTAATATTTGTACTGGCAGTGGTAATGAGTTTCCACTGCTAGTGTAATCTTTAGCAGTGTTAACCACAAGACTATCAGTGGTAACTGTTAGTATTATTCCCAACATGATCTTTAGACTCTTTAATATTTATGATTTCATCATTTAAAGGTTCTTCTTCTTCGTTTGTCTTTTTCTTTATTACAATAGCTTCACTCTCGACAATCTCGTCATCGACAAGAGGTGGAGTAGGTTTGGGTGGACTCTCATCAAATTTTACATTTAATGACTCTTCAACCTTCATTGTTTATTTATTTAATATACGTAAGCTTTGCTATTAGGAGAGTAACCTAAAAAGATACCTTCGGTTGATTTAGGATCAAATTTTGTAAGGTAATCTTTAGTGTTAGGTAGAAAACATTTGCTATCAAAGACTCTAAAGTGATCTAATGTAGGCTTTTTGCCTCGAAGTAACTCGTATGGAGTTTTACCTAAAAATGGTCTAATTAAGACTCGGTTAAGTATGTATGTTGATGTATCAACGGAATTGCACCAAAACTTTTGAGGTATGGATTGCTCATTTAACATTGTGCGACTCATTTCTTGTAGGGTTCTATTCTTTCTTTCAACTACCCCATTCGATTGTGGAGTGCGAGGAGCCGAGAAGTTGTGAGTAATACCATTAGCATCACAAAAGGCTCCAAATTGCACTTCATTATCGAATTCCCTACCATGATCCGTTCTAATAGACACTATAGGACTTCCTAATTGTCTTTGGATTTTCTTACTTAATATTTCAAAGTAATTGAACGTTTCAGTTTTGTTCCTTAAGAATTTAGTCCACGTGTACCTAGAGTAATCATCCACTATAACCAAAGTGTAGTAGTTGCCTCCATAACTTTGGATAGCGGATGGACCAAATAAATCCATGTGTAGTAACTCTAGACACTTAGTTGTAAACACCATGTTTTTAGCTTTGTGACTAGAATGGACTTGTTTTCCTATGTTGCAAGCATCACAAAAGTGATGTTCATATTTTAATTTTGGTAGATCTCTTACTAGATCTTTGGATGATAACGATTGAAGAAGTCGCATATTGGCATGACCCAATCTTCGATGCCATAAGGTCGAAGTATCATCCATAGAAGTAAGACAAAGTTTGTCTTTAGGTTCATTACCCATTTTAATGACATAGACTACATGTTTCCTAATTCCTCTACCTATGGTGATACCGTTTTTCAATATCTTACTACCGGTTTCGTTAAAAAGTACGTTGCACTTCTTATCACATATTTGTCCTATACTTAAGAGGTTAAAGTTTAGGTTTTCTACTTGACATACATCGTTAATGGTTAGAGATTTGTTAGAAATCGTACCTTTACCGATGATTTTGCTTTTGCTATTTCTAAATACCACATTTCCTCCATTGAAGGATTCATATGTGGAAAATAGATCTTTATTGCCGGTCATGTGCCTCGTGCACCCGCTATCCTTGATCCACTCATCCGGATCTAGGTCGACCTTTAAGC
The DNA here is from genome assembly GCA_019973895.1 of Chrysanthemum seticuspe. NCBI lineage: Eukaryota > Viridiplantae > Streptophyta > Magnoliopsida > Asterales > Asteraceae > Chrysanthemum > Chrysanthemum seticuspe. The sequence continues at coordinate 112,390,805 of BPTQ01000003.1, read as the reverse complement.
ACACCTCGTCATTTGCCATGAGACAAGTTTCCTCGTCCTCCTCCTCGCTCATTCCCCACGAACCGCTCACAAATGCTTTTTGATCATCACGTTTGGGACACTTAATAATAAAGTGGTTTGGGTCCCCACATTTAAAGCAAGCGCGATCATCCCTTGCCTTCTCGTCCTCTTTGCTTTTCCGTAATCCTTTCTTGTCGTAATATGGTTTCTTGACGTATCTTCCCTTTCTTCTAAAGAACTTTTTGAAGTCCCTTACCGCCATGGCATACTCCTCGTCATCACTATCCGAAGATAAGTTCTCTTCATCGCTTGAAACCTTCTTGGCTTTAAGGGCAAGAGATTTGTGCTTCTCTTTCACTTTTGAGGCTTCAGAATCTTTAGCGAGGACAAGCTCATAGACTTTTAAATTGCCTATGAGTTCATCAAGGGTGAGGATTGACAAGTCTTTTGATTCTTCGATTGCCGTCACCTTAGATCTCCACTTGGATGGAAGTGCCCTTAGATATCTCCTAACATGATTACGGCTAGAGAAAGATTCATCAAGTGCTTGTAAAGATGTAATTATAGTATTAAAGTTAGCAAAAGAATGATCTATAGTATCCTCATCCGATATTGAAAATTGTTCATATTGTTGAACAAATAAATCAATTTTATTGTTTTTAACTTGTTGATTACCTTGATGAGTTACAACTAAAGAATTCCAAATTTCTTTAGAGGTTTTAAGCATGGAAATTCTTTCGAATTCCTTTTTGGGTAAAGCATTATATAAAACCATTTTAGCTTCACTATTTTTGGAAATCTTTTTCTTAATATCATCGGTGAGTTTATCATGAGGTATGTTAACTAAATTTCCATTTTCATCTTTTGAAGTAGCTTCAAAATCGCCTTCAACAATGATGTACCAAAGATCAATATCTTTTGACTTCACATATGTTTCGAATCTATTTTTCCAATATGTAAAACCATTAGTTTCATGTAGTGGAGGTCGTTGCATAGATTGCCCTTCCTTGTAATTTTCAGAACCCATAGTGATCGAAAAGTTTTTAAAATACAGTTTACTTTAAAACTTTTATAAAATTAGCTCTTGATGCCAATTGTGGAAAACTAGAAGGGGGTTGAATAGTTTTGCCGATTTTAAGTTAGTTTCAAAAACTTTTAGATTCGATGTTATGTGAAATCGTATGAATGAGGAGATAGTATAGATCTATGAGTAATGCAAGTAAAGTAAGTAAAGTAAAGGAAAGAAATGACACAACCGATTTATAGTGGTTTGGTTACAAGGACACCTTCCTTGCCCTACTCCACTCCTAGAGTCACCTACTCGAGAGTTCAAGCACTATGTCAACAAACTCCTTCAACTTGGCGGAGAAGCCTTCACAACGTTGCTTACACCTTTTTCCGGTACAAAGCTAAATACCGAGTCCGTAACACGGAGGACCAAACCAACACTATTATAACACAACAAATATGTGAAATATGAAATACAAGATCTTTGCTACAGAAATCTTGTGGAGGAACAAATCAATCAAGGACCCCTTGCTTGGATGACTTATATAATGCTCGTGATCTCGCCTTGGAGAAGGACCTATATGAGAATCACAATAGAAGAAAGAAGAACAACTCTCTAGATCAAGTGATCTTTTGTTAGAAGAGTGTAAGAATGTATGAGAGAGTTAGTAAGAAGAGGGGTGAGTAAAAATGAAGAAATGGCTCTCTCTTTATAGGCAAATTCTTGCCACTGTTGCACGGATCCCAGGGATCCCTTGCTTGAGGGATCCGTCTAGTATAACTCCAGGGATCCGTGAGATGCTCCTCTTTGCCTATGGGTTTTTTAGGTTATGGGTCATGGGTCATGGGTTATGGTTTGAACCATGAGTATCTAAGTAGGTACAATGTATCTAATAGATGCAATGCATCTAGTCAAATGAGTATGGGTTAACTCCATGGGTTATGGATATGCTCCATGGGTATGGGTCATGGGTTGTGGTTTTTACCCATCCTAACAAACTATTACAACAAATGAATTATTACAATGATTTGTATTAAATGACTATATGTAGATGCTTTACAAAAATAACATGTATCCTTATAGTTTTACTTATGATAACATTATATTTGTTATCAACAAAACACAAAGAGATCACTAAATATTAATAAACGTTTTTACGGTTTATTTGTATTAACATGATCCATACATACTAACTAAACAAAATGATAGACAACTTGATGTATAACTAGATACAACAAGTACGTAACAAATGTTATGAGTGCACTACACTAACACTACAACACTTTGTATCTTCTTGATATGATGGGTTTTTCTCTTGCACTAGTAGAGAAATGAAGGTGATCACTTGGTTGGATGATTGGATCACTCCTAAACAAACTAAAACTCTCTAAATGATCAAAGAAAGTTATCTAAGAAGGGATTAGACCAGATAAAAATAATTGAAAAATCAAGTTGGAAGTGTAAAATAGTCCACTATTTATATGCAAAGAAAAACTAGCCTTTACAGACAGACGGTACCGTTAATTGTCATACGGCACCACTAAATTTAACGGTGCCGTCGGGTATTTATTGATACCATTCGTACCAAAAAAAAAACACCCCTTTTTATTTTTAGTGGTGAAGGTTTATTTGAAGATGTTTGGAGCTATTTGGGGGGAAAATAGCTGTTACTATTTTTGAAATAATTTTCCCAAATAAAACATTTCTTTCTAATTCAAAAATAATTTGTAAAGATATTTTTGAAAAAATATTTTGTCACATTTATAAATATGTGAAGTTTTGAACAAAAAAATATTTCTTTGATCATCCGTCAAGTTTTAAATTTGTTTGTTCATACCTTAAGGGATTTACGTCGGAATGGAAATCTACGATTGAGTTGAAGCATACATGAGACGTCGAGAGATATTGATATAAGTATGCATTGATGATTTGTGTTTACAAGTAACTTGCGCATTTTACGTTATCAATTACAAGTTACATGTTTGCCATTATTAAAACTCAAGAAACCATTTAGTTTAAATATCCTAATATTTGCACTAACAATCTCTCCCTTTTTGATGATGACAAATATGTAAACCGTGGCACACAGTAAAATGTAAAAGTTACCTATTTACACTTTCTTCTCCCCCTTTTGTTAAAGCAAAAAGGTTGTTCAACCCGTTGATGGTTGCTTTGAGATTTCCCTTCTCTTCTCCCCCTTATTAAAATACCTTCCTTTCTCCTCAGAAAGGCGAGCTTGCATCATCCCAGTTAAGTTTTCTATCACCACTATAGGAAAGACGTATTCAAATACTCCCGGGCTCTCCTAGCTCAATGCTCCCCTATGCTAATTTTATCCCCTTCTATATTTACCTTTGTTTCTAGCTAATCCATGGATCAAATTCTAACAAATTCTTTCCTACATCAAGGGTTAGCTATGTGCAACATAATATAAAACAAAATAGGAGCATTCATTATAGAACACATAGCAAGGCATGCAAGGGTTAAAGTATGTTAAAACGTAGCTACTAAAAGGAATGAGTTTGATGAGGTATGTGAGCATATCAAAGTATGCTAGAGGTTAGATACGTGATGAAAGTGTCTAAAAGGATAAAAACAAAGGAGAAAGCCAAAGAAAGTTGAGCGACCAAAAAAATGAATGAATATTGCAATTCAAAAACACTTGAGTGTCACAACCTGACCGAAAACCTAATGTGTAATTGTTCAACCAATCAAACTAACAAGAACGAGATTCGTTCATTGACTGACACACAAAATGACTTCTTCCATGTTATCACTGGGAAGGCAAGTTCTAACAAACCTTGTGAACGACATAATCATCTACCTAAGATGATTGGTGTTAAGGATAGTTTGTAGAAAAGACATACTCTAAATGAGGTAGATATATGTCATTACTATTATGACAAGTCATGCCATAAAGTAGACTTGATGGAAGTTGTTAAAAAAATAAGAATGACAACAATATGCTCCTAGATGCGAATGGAAATGACTTCATACCATGGGAAATTATTGGATTTGACCTTTGAGAAAAGGCGTGCCAAGATGGTTTAGATTAATATATCGTTTGCACTGACAATGAGATGTATGATATATTTAGAAGGATAAAAAGGATGTGCATGTGATCCTATTGTGGGTGAATATCTCTAACGGTGTTGAGGGAATGAAGTTATAGAGTTCTAGTTTTGGATGATCCTAGTTGTGTGTTAGAGATAATTTGGTGCATAAAGGATTTTTTTGATTGTGTAATTATACACATTGAGTATAATGAATGTGAGAATTGAAGGTTTTTGAACTAACTATCAGTATCAAGAGTGAGATATAGTTGTAAGGTTTAAATGTAATGATCGATGGGTTGAGGGTTCTTAAACTCACTGTCATTGTCAAGAGTAAAGTGTAGCTATGAGGTTTGAGTGGGATTGATATAAGGATTGAAGGTTCTGAAACCAAATACCACTGTCAAGAGTGAATTTAAGTTATAAGGTTTGATATGAGGGTTGAAGGTGCTTGTATAAAACAAATACCTAGGTGATCACAAAGAGTTGAGGTTAGGAAGCTTAAACCAATTGTATTTTTGTCACAGGGATTTTGCTAAGTAGCGAATACTTAAGAAGTTAATGTTTTAGTGAAGGATTCTAGGGAATAAGAATCACATTTGTGTATTCTTGAGAGTGTTTTGTGAAAGATTATTTGTGTATGAATTTGTTTTAGCTCTCCTTTAATTGTTGGCCATCCGAACAATATGTTTTGAGAAACGAATCAAAAATGAAAAGGAAACCAAACATTGACGGAAGCGATGAGCTTAGTAGCGTCATGACGAATGATGGTTAAGATACAGTGGGCTTCACCGTTGAAGTCACGTTGCTCTTCTCGATCATGGTGATAATTCATAGAACAATCATATGAGGAGGCATGTGATATCATCAAATGAGGTAGAGATGAGATCGGTATGATGGGATATTGACCAACTATGTAGTGGTAGAGGCGAGAGTGAGGGACTATATAGTTGTAGAGGCTAGAGGTTAGATGGTGAAGAAGTGCTAATAGGATTTTTATGGTTATGAAGTTTGATTGGTCCCGAACCGTCAAGTTATATTACACAAGCTAGCCACTTGTGAATGGCCAACCGTAATAAACTTAAAACAGCTCAGAAACAAATGCAATTTAAGATCAGAGGAATACAGTGGATTCCTGGGTCGTTAAGTCCCACGGAGGATGAATTGGTGTTAAACAACTTCAGATGTCGAATAATCACTAAGGATAGTGATCAGAAAGGATTTTGAAATATTTATACCTAAAGAAAAGATTTATAAATTACAGGGGCTTAAATGCAAATTAAAGAAAATTAAAAAGTTAAAATATATTAAATAAACGCTATCACTATTTTTAAAATGATGAACGTTTAAAACCTAAAAAGTACGTTTAAATAAATATACGTAAACGTACAAAATAAAACGTGAGTTTTAAGAAATAAAAGGCCTACAAATATAAAAATGACATTTTTATAATCCTAATAATAAAATAAAATTATTAGAAAAAGAAAATTATTTTTAAAACTATTTATTTAATTATTATTAATTAAAAACTATTTATTAAGTATTTAAAATGCACTAAAAATATAAGAAAATACAAAATTAACCTAGAAAAATGAAATTATAACTTAGAAAAATCTAAAATATTATAAAACTTATTTTAAAACTGAAAATATATTTTTTAGACTTTTTATGTATTTATTATTAATTTAATACTATTTAAAACTAATTAAAATGCTAGAAAATACTATTTAAACCAAGAAAATTATGGAAAAATATTTTTTATGACTTTTATATTTATCTTAATCTATGAAAATTGAAAACATATTTTTTTAAACTTTTTCTGATTTATTTGTATTAAAAGCTATTTAAAAAGACTTAAAAACTGTTTTAAATAAGGAAAAATACTAAACAGTGATGGAAAAATCTGAAAAATTCAGGAAAATACTAAAATATTATTCTTAATCTATGAAAAATATAAAAACATATGCTCATGTGGAGGAAAATGCAACTGCAGTGGATTGGCTTATAAATAAGCACTTCAAAATAAGCCAAAAACCACCACAGAGTACCAAACTAAAAGAGTAAGCTTTAATATGCTATAACTACTTAAAAGCAACCAAACACAACTGCTCTTAACATATATTGCACTGATTGAACAGATTTGATGTTTTGAAGTTAAGTACCAAGAACAGATTTTGGGGTGCTACTTTAAGCTAATGTACAGGCTAAACAAATAAGCTAAAAGGAAAACCAGATATAGGGATTTAAAGATCACCTAGCCTACTATACTTGGACCAAAAATCAGCTTCTCACAAGCTTGAATGAAGCTTGTGCAAAAGTTGTAAGATGTGCCTGTGCACACTCAGTGAATGCTGAGTGTGTGCAGGGCATGCTTTTTAACAAGGGGTCAAAAGACAGCTAAGAATAAGCAGTTAATAAGCTAGTTATAAGTGAACTATTATTTTTATAATTTAGTTAAGAAACTAAACTTTACTACCCCAGAAGATGATGGACTAAATCCTAATATTGAGATCACAATAAAATTGTGAAATTTATTCAAAAACTGACCAAAGAAAAATTTGACTTTTTAACAGTTATGAAACTTTGACTTTTATGAGATTTGAATCAAATTTCTTAACTGATTTTGTTGTTTAATGGTAAAGTAAGACTAATGCAAGCTATGTTATAAAGTTCTACACCTATATGCTAAGTTTTACCAACTAATTCCAACTAAAACTGAAATTTAAGCAGATAACATGCAATTTTGACTATCACTGATCTAAGGTGAAATCAAATTGCTTCTAAGACCTGAATGCACTTAAGTATGACTATATATGCAATTATAAACCACAATACTGTCCTATATTTTAGCTATACCAATTGAACCAAACACCACTTAAGTACTGATTTGCAAATTTAATCAACAAACTTCTTATCTAGCATACACTAAAACTTAAAACAGATGCAATAAACTAGATTAAACAATATTAAGCACTAAAATTACATTATACTACAGATTCAAATGTATGAGACAGAAATGAAACTTACATAAGTCCAACCACTATGGTTTGCTTATAATTTTAATGAACCACTATCCTAAATGTTGGAATCACTCCTAAACAGTATTTCAAGTATTTATATTTCATATGTAATAGGTAGCTTTATTATGGCCTTTATGTTTGTTTAAGGTCAAGCTTATGTAGAAGGCCCATAAGCTTGATCCAAGCCCAATAAGGAATAGGGAAGGAGAGGGAGTGTTGCCCTAGCTCCTTGCCTATATAAACTCTTGTAAACCCTCATTTGAGGGTTGGTTGTTCAAGTTTTATTTTCACATACTCTCTACGCCTAAACCGTCCTTAGTTTATATGTGTGTGTGCTTGATACTTGTTCATCCGCCTTTATCTCTTCTCTTATAACTTGTGTTTGTAAAACTAGTGACCTAACAGTGGTATCAATCGCCAAATAGTTGGGTGTACTCGTTTGTTTTTGAAGTTTTGGTTTTGGATCTTACGCGTAGAGATAACGCATTTTTTGGTTATCTTAAAAACTCGTTTTTTACACTTTTTAATCCAAGATTCTTGTACTTTCAATGTTTTGAGGTGTTAAAATACTTGTTTTTGGCAAAAAGTTTCAAACTTTACGCGTGGATTTACGTTTTTAAGCTTGTTTTTGTTCGTGGGTGTCGTTCTACGCGTAACCCGTTTAGCAGTTTTGGTACATCAAAATTCACATTTTTGTGTTCTTTTGGTACTATTGAAGCTATTCCATAACAAAAAACTGGTTTAGAAACACATTTGGGCAGAATCAAAGTTACGAGTAATCCTACGCGTATCAAAACCCTAATATTACGCGTAAGATTTTCCTTGGTTTGATCTTCAATTTTCTGGTTTATTCCGTGTTTTCTTACTTGGATAAGTCTGAAAATACGTCGACTTTGGATTTCTTTTGCACTGTGATAGTGTAAAAGATCACTTGGGATAAAACCCTAATCTTACGCTTAAGCATAAAGCTTACGTGTAGAAAATCTTACGCTTAAGATTCATCTTACGCGTAGACCTAGTCCTACGCATAAGGAAATCCTACGCCTAACTTTCTACGCCTAACTTACTGTTTACGCATAACTTTAGTCTTTTTTCCCTGCTTACGCGTAAGCTAAATTCTACGCGTAACTATTCTTGTTACGCGTAACTTTGGTGTCTTTACGCATAAGTGGTATTAAGTGATTTCTACGCGTAACTTTGGATTATTGTGATTTCTACGCCTAAGGACACTTCTTCAACAAAGGTTCATTCGACTACAAAGATCCATCAACACAAGTTATCAAAAAAAAAAAAAAAAAAAAAAAAAATTAATTTTTCGAGGAGACTAAACGTTCAATTTTTACGCGAGATTCAAATTTTGGTTTAACTGTGAAAATTTTGGTCAAAAATTCAAATTTTTGGGCCCAAATTCAAATTTTTCGGGTAAAATTTGGCGTCAAAATTGTCATAACTCAATTTTTTCCTGCAACCTTAGTATTGAATTTTATAGTGAATTTCAAATTTTGAGAGTCAAAATTTTTCAAAATTAATTTTGGAGGGAAATTGAAATTTACTATATCGGCCTTCTGTGTGCTATATCGTCTTCGCACCTTTTCTTCTCTTTGATTCTTCTGCAGGAAAGTGAAATGGATTATGATCATAAAGATCCATTTGTGGCTTTGCAAGAAGGATTCATGGCTATATCTCTGGCCTTCAAGCGTCAGACAACAGCTAATTCCCAATATCCCGCAGTCGTACAAGGTGCAAGAGTTGCTGTACATGAAAGTAATGCTCAAATGGACGTTGAGAATGTTGTGAGTACTGCATCTGTCGGTAATGCGGACAATGAGGTTGTAGCATTGGAAAAGCAGCATGACAGCAGCAGATCTGGAGAAGATATCATACTTAACTACGACACCGAGCCTAACTGTGACGAAGAACAAATGGTTGAGAAAGATATCTTACCCACCTATGACACTGACACAGAACAGATGGTCGAGGTACTATCTACTGTTGATCATATTCTGCCTGCAAATGCGATACAACAAACTGAGCAACCTGAATTCAGTAATGAAGGAGAGGTTGACCAGTGTGTTGCACAATGTCCAGACAACTATCTCATGTCTGAGCCCTTACTTGTTAACAATTCAACTGAAACGTCAAATCAAACTCTTGAATCTGAAATCATTCTTCTGAAAAAGACCATTGCTCAGTTTCATAAAGATTTTTCAAAACTAGAGGCACGTTGCATCTCTCTTGAACTTAAACTTCAAAACAAATCTTTTTCCTCAGAACACAATGGTCAGTTTTCAAATGAACAAAGTAATCGTGTGGATACATTAGTAAAAGAAAATGAGCATTTAAAGGCTCAAATTCAAGCAAAGGGGCTTGCACATGTTGCTTTACAAAACAAACTGAGAAGATTAACTGACAAGAGTGTGGATACTTATTTTGCAAAACCAACAACCTTGGGGAAATCGTCTCTAAAACCAATCAGAAACCAATCAGTTGTCAGACATCCAACTGCTTTTAAATCTGAACGTTCAAAATCGTCAAAACCACGGTTTCCCTCCCAAGTTGTTGAGAATAATCATTTGATAAAACCAGTCACTCCACATTCCTGGCCTAAGAATAATCCTTCTGTTTCTGTTAAACATGTTTCTGTTAAACCTGTTTCTGTTATACCTGTTTATGTTTATGTTAAAGAGTGTAGGCGCCCCTTTCCTTCTTTTTGGAAGGCTTTGATGATGATTCTGGTTTCTGCACTTGTTTGGGTGAGGTGGGTTGTTGTCGGGGCTCAAGGACCTCTTCATCGTCACCACCCGTATACTCAAAGTAATCACTAGTTTTATGAGTCAGGGGTGGTAACTCGGAATCGTCCCGAGGTTTATCAGTAGAAGACCGAGGTGGAGGAGACTTTTGTTGAGAAGAAGTCCGTGGTGGAGGAGGTGGCATAGATGTAGATTTACCAGACTGCTTCTGACGTTTAGGTGCAGAGTCCTTATCCTTATCATCGTCATCTCTTGGCCGTTTGGGTTGATCGGCTGACTCCTTGCATGATGAACTGAGTTGAAAAGCAAGTAGACCTTCGAAAAATTTAGCTTCATCCGAAGTAAATGTTCCAGATCGCTTTGACATTTGCATCACTAGTTTAGCGATTAACTCAGATTCAGAGAGATCAGCTTCTTTGGCCATTGTATGTTTAACCAATGCGACGATGTTAGGGGTGAGTTGTCTGGAAAATATTTCTCTAGTCACACCGGGGACAGTGTCGAGAAGAAACTTGTGGGTTTGATCTCTTGCTGACTTCTCCAGTTCCTTTTGGACTTTAGGAACGATATCCTGAAGGTACTTTTGAGTGTAACCTTCAATCATTTCATTCAGTTCCTCCTGACGATGACTTCTCATGAATTCCTGAATAGCTTTCCTATCTTTCCGCATCTTGTCATTCTCATCATGTAAGTACTGCATTTGTTCAGCATACCAATTTAGTTTTCTGTGGAGCATGTCCTTCTTTCTAACTTGTTTGACAGCTTTCACAATTCTTGCATGTGTTTGAGAAATCCAAGATTTAGGTGGTTTCTTCACGGATTTGGATGATGATCTGGTTGACTTCGTTGATGGTGGTGGTGATGAATGAGATGAAGAGTCCGATGATGAGGAGACATGAGGAGACTTCATGTCCTTAGGAGTTTCTGAGGTTTTCTCCTTTGAGTGTGTTGGACTGTCGAGAAGAAACTTTGTATAATCATCCTCGTCATCTCTAGACTTTTCTTTCTCAGTTTCCTGTTTCTCAAAATCATACACAATAGTGTCTTCTACAGGCTTTTGGTGTTGCACAAGAGTGGTGGTACCAGATCCCTTATCGGGTTGATTAACCGCATCAGGATCTGGAGAGGAGTGGGCAGCACCACTTGATCCTCCGGGGCCACCCATTTGATCTTTAGCAAATTCTTCGGCCTTTTGAAGGTGTCGGACGTTGTGAAACTTTTTCCTGTATGATTTATTCAGTTGCTCTTCTTCTTCTTCTTCAGAGCTCTCATCATAAGGTACAAGTGCAGGAGTCTTCCCTTTAATAGTTTGAGGACTTGGAGGTTTTGCTACAGAGGGATTAACATCCTTTGCAGTTTCAGAGTATGTGATCTCTTCATCTGTGTCAGTAGCATCAGAGTCCTGGTCCCTGAGCTGTCTTTGCGGTTCAGGTGAAAGGATAGGAGTGGCTTCCAGAGACGGAACTTTCTTCTTAGGGGTGGGTTTCCTCTTTGGAATAGGTTTCTTCTTTGGAACATTCCTTTGACTATCTGTACTTGTGACACTTCCAACACTTCCTTTTCTGGTTCTCCTTACAGGTGTACCAGAAGATTTTTCGTCGAGATGACCAACTTTGCCTTGTCTGACTGCTTCCAGATACCTTTTGTACGATTCGAGCTTTCTGACATCTTCAGTTAGAAGGAAATCTGGCAGCACAGCACCTTGTTTCTTTGTAGACGTTTCCTTGATTCTGACAGAGAGAATAGGTTCCGTCAACATGTCGTGATTGTCGGGGTCATTGAGCCTCTTGGGAATGTCAGGATGAAGTCCAAGTGCTCTCTGGATCAACAATTTAGTATATCTGATGTAAGGAATCTTTGAGCCAAGTTTGTTGAGAAATGACATCATGTCATCCCAAATCAGAGCTTCGATAGCGATGTGTTTCTTGTTGACCAATGCCCAGAATATTTGCAGTTCTATGAGCTTAGGGTGCTCATAGCCGCTGTCACGACCAGAAACAGACTTGGTGATGATCATGTAGAGAGTTCTCCAGGGTTGAGGAATACTCTTAAGCTCTACGTGAGAATGCTTGTTGATTACTCCTGTAGCCTCGTCATAACCGATATCGATTAAGAATTGGAGAGTGAGTTCTTCAGCAGGTGAGGCATATAGTTTGGTTAGATCGACTTCAGGAATTAGGAGAACAGCCCTTAAGTCTGCAGGTGTAATGATGACTTGTTTGTGATTCAAAGTCACCGTCACAGCAGTTTGTCCTTTGACCCTTTCCATAGTGTTCCAGAACTGTTGGATGTAGATCTCAGGAATAGTTGCAGAGTGAGTAAGCATGTTCTGATAAGGATGAGTCCTAATGTCAATAGCAATTAAACACGAAGATTCAGAGCAAGTGAGGGTGTCAAAGTCAACACGGAGATTATTCTTTCCTATCTTCAGTGGATAGCCATGAGGATAGATATCAGCAATGGAGAGAACTTCAGGTGCATCCACATTCATTTGTTCAGCCATGTCGTGATCTGAAATAACATTAGCCAAAAGAACCAACATATCGAAAGACATAATGTTAGTCAACAGAAGGTCTTATTGTCTAGTTATTGAATGTACAGTGTCAATGATTGTTCCGAGTCCTAAGTCACTTGTATATTCAATGGTTCAATGACGTCGTGAAATGTTTCGTGAGTTAGTTAACTTTAAGTTTTAAAGTTTATTTTATCACTTATTGTTCACAACATATCAAACGATTTCAGTTTATTAGTGACATTTTAGGATTCGTGATGATATGATTAGATTATTTACAAGTTTGTACACGTAACAAATCATCATGAAGGTCAATCCAGGGTTAAGCGTAGTTTTGGCAAAGTTATGCGTAGACAGGAATGATATATGCTTATGCGTAAACTTACGCGTAGAATCCTAACTTACGCGTAAGAAATGTTACGCGTAGGAAAAGGAGACCTTATGCGTAGAGCTTATGCGTAGGCATATATTAACCTTACGCGTAAGGCTACTCGTAAGAGTTGACCTTATGCGTAGAGGTCACTGTTTACGCATATCCTTCACAGGATACGCGTAGTCCATTGTAGAACCTTATGCGTAGAAGCTACGCGTAAGACTAATCTTACGCATAACAAGCTACGCGTAAGGTGATCCTTAAGCGTAGATTAATAACAACCTTGATTCTGAATATTACGTGTTGCAAGCCTGAAATAAAGCATCATTTCAACAAAGTTAAACACATAGCATTCGTTTTATGACAAATCAAAACACATTTGCACAGTTTAATATTTACGCGTAGAACTGCATACGCGTAGACTAAACCCTAGATCTACGCGTATAAGATCTAGCCACAGAATATGCATACAACTGATTCTGGGAGGACTAAGAGGCATATAGAGTTGTTTTGGTCAAGTTTTAACATCAAAAGTGTCAAGAATCAATAGTACCCAAACGGTATGAACACAAAACCCTAATTTCCATTTAAGAGTAATTAGTGTTTCTGGATGTAATCTGGGCCTAGATATAATCAATTCAACTTGATAACAACCTTATACAACAATCTTTTTCACCAATTCACTTCACATTCGAAAACACCCAATTCGACTTATAAACCCTAATTTTCAAAAATCATCAATTAGTGTTCCTGGATGGAATTTGATGGTTAAACTGATATTATTGAAGTATTTGAAACATTTTGACACAATCCATTTAACCACAAACGTCCACACAATGATTGTGTGTTCATACGCTTATGTGTAGAACACATAATCACTTGTAACATGAATTTTAACCGTTGGATTTGAATGAGATTCAAGACCTTATCTTAAAAACATGTTTAGATCACAAGAACACTTACACAATGAAGATCAAAAGCACGGTTTTGTTGAGTGAATATTAAGCGTAGGATGGTTTTAGGGTTTTTGCAATAAAGTGAAGAATAGACAAAGGTGGGAGGGTGTTTTATTAAGAGTGATTTTAACCTTTTGACAGTTTTGGTCCCTCCACCTTTTCCATTTTCAAACCAAGCCATTTAACTTCCATTTTGGTTACCAAACGAAGATTTAATGAAAGAAACATGACGACACTCCCCCTCGACTTGAGAAAATAATGAAAGGTTATTAATTTAAGTCCGAGGAGTGTCTTTGAACCAGAAGATGTACCACCATTTGTAACAGAATCAACCGATATGTGATAACATGCAAGTACACAGATGTTTTGAAACAGTTAATAGATTATTTTCTCCCCCTCAACACTTGATCGGAAAAATACTGAATTTTGAAAGATTAAAGTGTTGACGGAAGAAATGTACTTGCAATGTTGAAAGAAAGATAGATTAGGAGAATGTTTTTGTTGTTTTATCGGATTTTATATTTTTGTATTTTGTTTTTGAAAAGTTTATATACAAAAGATGTTTTGGTGTTTGACAGGTTTTTAAGACTGTTTTAAGAGGTTATCCAATTCCTCTTGAGTCAAACACCTCATACCAATTCGGTGAACCAACTCATTAAACCTAGCGGGAGGCAAGGCTTTGGTGAGCAGATCTGCCAATTGGTATTCAGTACCCACAAAGTATAATTCAACAGTACCCTGTTCCACGTGGTCCTTGATGAAATGATAGCGTAGATCGATGTGCTTTGATTTCGAGTGCTGAACTGAGTTGCACGAGATTGCAATGGCACTCCGATTGTCGCAGTACATCGGGATTCTGTCAAATACGTAACCATAGTCTTTGAGTTGTGTTCTCATCCAAATGACTTGAGCACAACACGCGGACATGGCTACATATTGTGCTTCAGTTGATGACAGCGATGTACAATCCTGCTTCTTTGATTGCCAAGACACCAGTTTATCACCGAGAAATTGTAGAGCTCCTGAAGTACTTTTCCTTGAGTCTAAGCATCCTGCGTGGTCAGCGTCTGAAAAAGCGATTAGTTCAAAACCAGAATCCTTCGGATACCAGATCCCCAAATTAATGGTTCCCTTGATGTATCGGAGGATTCTTTTAGCCTCAGAGAGGTGGGTTTCAGTTGGTCGCGACTGATAACGGGAGCATAGATAAACGGCAAAGACAATATCAGGTCTGCTAGCTGTTAGATACATGAGGGACCCGATAATACTTCGGTATTTGGTGGGGTCAACTAATTTCCCATGTAGATCAGCATCTAGCTTCTTGGTATGAGTCATTGGTGTGGCATAAGTATCACAGGTTTTCATTCCAAATTTGTTTAACAATTCAAGGGCATATTTGGACTGACTCAGAAAAATACCACGGGGTGATTGATGAACTTGCAGTCCTAGAAAGAACGTAAGTTCACCCATCATGGACATTTCAAAATTTTTCTTCATTAGTTTTGCAAAAGCGATTGAAAACTTTTTATGTGTTGACCCAAAAATGATGTCATCCACGTAAATTTGAACAATTAAGATGTGTGCCCCGTGATATTGTATAAAAAGAGTTGGGTCAACCGAGCCTTTGGTGAAATTATTGGCAATGAGGAAAGATGATAGCTTATCGTACCATGCCCGAGGGGCTTGTTTGAGACCATAAAGAGCTTTGTTCAGTTTGTAGACATGGTTCGGGAACTCAGGATCAACGAATCCATCTGGTTGGCTGACATAGACCGTTTCTTTAAGTTGCCCATTGAGAAACGCCGTTTTGACATCCATCTGATAGACCGTCATGTTCATATGAGCCGCGAACGCGAGAAATATCCGAACAGCCTCAAGACGAGCAATCGGAGCAAAAGATTCTTCAAAGTCTATTTTTCATTCAACATTGCAAGTACATTTCTTCCGTCAACACTTTAATCTTTCAAAATTCAGTATTTTTCCGATCAAGTGTTGAGGGGGAGAAAATAATCTATTAACTGTTTCAAAACATCTGTGTACTTGCATGTTATCACATATCGGTTGATTCTGTTACAAATGGTGGTACATCTTCTGGTTCGATTGCTTGGATTTACATGGTTTCGATGTCTTCAATTCATCATCAACATACGTGGTGTATGATTCTGATTCATTGAAAACATCGAAGGGGAGAGAGTGTAGGCGTCCCTTTCCTTCTTCGTTTTTCCACGTGCTTCCTTGCGAAAACCCAATGCTCTCCAAAATTTCTTCCATAAGGGCGAAGAAATGAGACGATCTGTGGTTCAAACGTCTTAATTCAGTGTTATCGTCTCAACTTTCACGGGTAATCTTGTGTGAAGTTACCCAAATATGATGTTATGATGCCTCACACACGGTCTTGGTATCGAGTTATTGCATATTCACAGGTGATGTGTATTCCGAAAGACCACAACATTCAAGGGAAAGTCGTATCATTTCTTCTTTCGTGGTTTGTTTGGTGTGATGCGTCTACATACGCGAGAAGATCTTGTTGGTTTCTGGCATTTTACCCTCGAACGGATCTTCCGCAATTAGTCAAATTTTCTTTGTGTGGTTTACTGCTCATCTACAAATTCCGCTGCATAATGAAACCTTCAAAAGTTAGAGGAAATGTAGACTTCATCAAAGTTTCAAATCTGCTAAAGACAGTTATCAGTTTGAGGGGGAGCTAATTTAGAAACATCGTCAATTGGGGAAAGGTTAATTTGTTTCATACTTATTTCATCTTTTCCCTAATATGGCTTGTGCACACATAACAGTGTACAACCCGCAATTGTCAAGAAAGGACCCTGTGGTACGCCTCAGTGCCACAATCCTTATAAAAGGAGCGAAAGCTTCTTATTTTTGAGTAAAACCTATCAAACCTTTCATTATTCAAGGTTTTGCTCAAAAAGACAAGTACTTCCCCGTAAGATTTTCAAAACCTCAACCGTTTATATCACTAGTTGAGGGGGAGTATTTGCATTAAAACTTTGTTCACAAATTTTTCATAGTGGTCACTCTTCCCGCAACACTCAAAATGGTCATATTTATTCTCAAACATTCAAAAATAACATTTTATATGCCATTTTTGAGGGGGAGAAAATTTGTGTGATAAGAAATATGTTGTACAAAATGCAAATGAATCTGTGTACCTCAGACTTAACCAACGAATTGACGGTACTAAACTGTTTGTAACTCGAAAAGACTTGTCCGGGACGGGTAATAATTTCAAGCTAGTTCGCTAGTAATGTAAACGTGTCTCGCAAAGGACTTGTCTGAGTAGAAAGTACCATTCGAGAAACTCTTGATAGACATGAACTCTGACGGGTATGACAACCTTTCGAGGTGTGTCTACACCTTCAAGGTAGTTATTAGAGCTAGTTGTCACCTAAAAGCTGACAATGTAACTCTTTAACTATGTAACGTAACCGTGTCTCGCGGGGGATTGTCTATCTTCAGTGAATCAATTCAAAAAGTGCGCACTCTTTCCTCACTGTGCATTTAAACAATTAAAACTCTTTAGCACATGTGGAGGAGGAGTATTTATGCAAAAACTTATCTCTCACAGTGGTTCAAACATGTTTTTCATCAACAAACCCTTTGAGAGATATTTTTCACATACAGTGGTTTAAATGGGAAACATAGGTTAGTCATGGAGTTATAAGGTGACTAAGGTTAGGAATAACCGTCCTATGATCCGCCAGAGCCGGAGGGATCTACGCAAGGACACTACCATTAGTATTAGAAGTCCTTAGGAATGATTATAAAAAGGAGAAAATGAGAATCAGAGAAAGAAGGAGTTGAAGAATCAAAAAGAAATGTAAAGTAAAGGGTGAAAAGAAATAGCCCTCCAGATTATTCAACTTAGGGCAGACACCGGGTTCAATTCATATGCTACTGGTTGTCACTTAGTGACACCGATATTGAAGATTAAAAGTCGTCATGGACCCAGTGACGCATGCACTAAACCTTCTTAGCCACTCAAGTTTCTCTCAACAGAAGCTTGTTTCATTCTCACAGGGAACCCTACATAAACTATTGGCTTTCTCTTAGAGATCGCTGGTATTGAACAAAAAAAGGAGACCCTCTCCCTAGTCTCCGCTCAGGAAAACCAAAACGCACTATTGAGTCTAGAGCCACGAGATTCATCAAAAGATCTCTTAGGAACACTTGACATTTAATCACTTGATGATCAACTAATAAGATCATCAGTGGTTCATATCGAGTCCTTCACAGATCTTAGCAATCTGTCGAGAACATTTATGAGAGGTTCACATTTGTGATCCTCAGTGATTGAATGGAAACTCCTGCCAGGGTCAACATCAAACAGCCCTGACAGCAGGTCACTTCGGTAACTCCCCTTGGATTACGCGGAGTGTGTCTCAAACGGTCTACAGTCGTGAGGTGATGCTTCGGTGTACCTCAGCGACTCATCTGAACTGTAGATGTACTTCGGTACATCGCGTTATCTCACTTGTGGGACTCCAGTTCAGGAACGGCCTTTGTAAGAATTAGAGTTGTGTTTTCACACTATGCTGTTAACACTCTCGAAGTTCAAACTTGTAAGTGCCGGAAATCGCTTATTACTAACCGTTTGAAATGTTTTCTTCTTATGGAAGCTCCGGAGCGGGATGATCGTGCTGATTCTTCTCATGTTCACGCCAACATCATCACTAATGGAAGTTCTATTCAAAAGCAACACAACCGTCAGAATGATTCTTCGTCAAACCAAAGAATCTACAAAGTCAAAGACTTACAGAACTTCATCAGTATTGACTTCCAACGTCAAAGAGCGTGTGAGCATGTTGAAGAATGACGTGAAGACACTGGAGCAGCGATGCAGACCTGAGGCAGACTGATGCAGACAACAACATACTATCACTTTCACCACAAAGAACAATGATCAAAGAACAAAGTCAAAGATGACGTCAAAGCATAACTGTTCAAAGATAATTATCTCTCTACACTGGGGAGATTGTTCGAATCAAGACAATTCCTCTCACAAAAAAGGAAGAATGTCAGAAGACGTCACAGCTACTATTACATCAACGCCTTCACCGTTCACATTCATATATACTTGAGGGGGAGATTGTTGGAATCACTCCTAAACAGCATTTCAAGTATTTATATTTCATATGTAATAGGTAGCTTTATTATGGCCTTTATGTTTGTTTAAGGTCAAGCTTATGTAGAAGGCCCATAAGCTTGATCCAAGCCCAATAAGGAATAGGGAAGGAGAGGGAGTGTTGCCCTAGCTCCTTGCCTATATAAACTCTTGTAAACCCTCATTTGAGGGTTGGTTGTTCAAGTTTTCTTTTCACATACTCTCTACGCCTAAACCGTCCTTAGTTTATATGTGTGTGTGCTTGATACTTGTTCATCCGCCTTTATCTCTTCTCTTATAACTTGTGTTTGTAAAACTAGTGACCTAACACTAAATGATCTCATTCCCAAATCAAAACAATATCCAACTCCAATACAACTCTATACCAGTCCTGCATTAACCTATTTCCAATCTTGTACCAGTTTTACCTCCAGTTGACTTTCGTTGACCAAAGTAAATTTTGAGATTAGAATCTGAGTAGTGAGTGTAATAAGTGACTAATAAGCTAGATTGAGCTTGTAAAAGCTTTTTCAATCCTTAGCAACAACTAAGTACAACATTTAAGTAATTTGAAATTTTGAACAATAAAATATGCATAAACTGAAATCGTGTACAAGAGTTGAAATTGAAACTGAAATTAAGTTTTTAATACACTGAGATAAGATTACAACACTCTTGAAAGTTTAAACATAAACCAGAAAACTTAAATTTATTAAAACGACATACGAAAATTAAATTACACTAAGCTACTCTAATATATCTTCTCCTCTGCTTCTTTTTCTTCTTTATAGACATCAAAAAGAATCCTCTCACATCTCTGATCATTTCCCACTTTGTTTTATGGCCATTGGATCAGTCAAAGTAATCTTGGCCTTTGAATTGCAACTTGGCGCCAAAAAGTCTTTTAGCAGGTTCTTTTAATTAAAGACTTTTGGGAGGATATGGAGGTGGAAAGGAGTGGTTAGACAGGTGGTGGAGTAGCTTAGGTGAGGTGGAAAGGGAAAAACCACCTCTGGTTTTGATTTGCAGTGGGGGAAGAGGAGAAGCTACAGTGATGGTGGTATTTGGGCGGGGGTTGACTTTATTTGACCAAGGGGGTTGGGCTTGGATGTTGGGCCAGCTGGGATAAGGGATTGGATTTGGGTTTGGGCTATGGGTAAACACAAGGGTCCGGTTTGGTTTGTATATCACAAGGACCAATATTGTAATTTGGCAAACTGAAGGACTGAAAATGCAACTTTCCCAAAGTTATCACAAGGGTTAAACTTGTAACATGTGAATAGTACAAGGCCAATATTGCATAAAATTTCATTTTTATAAGTCTAAGGACCAAATCTGCCAATTTTGAAACTTTAAGGGCCTAACTTGTAATTTCTCCAAAGTTCACCATAAGGACCAATTTTGTCATTTATGAATAGTACAAGGTTAATATTTGATAATTTTCACTTTTTAAATTAACCAAGGACCATTTTTGACAATTTTCAAACTTTAGGGACTAAAGTTGTCATTTTGTAAATTTTAAACTTTAAAGGGTTTATTTTGACAACTTTTTAATCCCATGGACCTTAAATGACATTTTACAAGTTTTTGAATTACCAGGGACTAGATTTGACAACTTTTGAAACTTAGGGGACTAAAACTGCCAATTATGCAAACTTAATACGTTTTTCATCTGATTTTGATATTTTTGCATTTAAAACACATAAAACACTTATTTGTGATATTTTCATCATTTTGATGCATTTCTGAGTGTTTTCAGATGTTTTTGCAGTCTAGATTGTACAAAAATGATGAGTATTTAGACACTCATCAATCCCCCACACTAAGATATTGCTAGTCCCTAGCAATGATTTATGAAAAGTTAATGGATTTTATCTCTTTACCAAAAGCCATTACTTCTAGAGTAGCCAATTGTTTCAGTTCAAGTAAGAACCTTGGTACAATGATAACCAAATGATTTTGAGCAAATCATAAGCTTTCAACGGGTTTGATTTGTCTTTACCAGAAGCCGTTTGCTTCTGGACTAGCCAACTCTTAGATAAAATATCTTCGGTGAGTCGATTACCAATTATGGCTTTCCAACTGCCTTTACCTCAAGCCATAAACTTGCGGGCTAGCCAACTCTTCACTAATTAAAGATATGGTGAGTTGAACACCATACAATTTTGGGCAAATTGCAAGCCATAAATGGATTTGAGATATCTTTACCAAGAGCCGTTTGCTCCTGGATTAGCCAATCCTTATGTGGGTTAGACATGGCGGACTAATTACCATTTGTTGTGTTTAGTACATAGTACTTCCACTAAATAAAAATTTTAAAATTTGGCCATTTTTGGGGAAAAAGGGACTAAAAGGGTATATTTATGATCAAATTCGCCAGAATTTCCCCCCCACACTTAGAAATGAATATTGTCCTCAATATTCAAAGTACCGGCTGTTATGTCGAAACTTAGAACGTAAAAAGATAACATTATTACCTAAGTGTAGAAACACAACAATTTATTCTCTTTTTTTTTTTTTAATATTTACAATTTTCATTAATTTTTTAGATCTATATACAACATGTGGGGCATCTCCCCCACACTAAGGTGGTACACACGGGTGAAAACCCATGTTTAACTACTGTTTTTGATTACCGAGTCGCTAGCTTGACTCGACCCCGAATTAATTTGTTCATGGGGAAGTAAGTGGAAGAGACAATCTCCATCGGACTTTCATTCAAGATGTTTGTATAAACATTGAAATACGTGAAAGTTCCACACCGATGAGATATACATAGAACCGGCTAAAAAATGATAAATGAAAATGCCGGGGTCAAAGATAATGTCTTCATTCCCGAAGGAGTGAAGAACAGGAGAAGCCACGGGATAGGTGAAGAAGAGAAAGAAAATCATGATAAACATCATTACTAACTCATCATCATCAGAAAGGGAATTCATGATAGCATGAATTTCATCTTTTAAGCTCAATTGGTCTAGACATATTCTGGGTGGGAGGGATGGGATTTTGATATCAAGCAAGTTCTCATGGCTGAGAACATTTCCCTCCGGAACACAAAGATCATTTATGTCTAGATCAAAGTGGAAGTTATCATACTCTGGTAGAGATATGATATGAGTGAGTTCAAAGGAGAACTCCTCGTAAAGAGAATCATTCACGTGATGTAAGTCTGTGAACCCTTGTTCCATTATGGGCTCATCACTATCCTCGTCAAAGATTGGATTGTTAGAAATCCAAGTGAATTCAGATTCGAATTCAAATAGAGGATTGGTGAAAGTAGCTTTGAATGTTTCGGGAACAAGGTGATTAACATTCTCTATTGGACTGTTAGGGTGAGAAGTGAGTGAACGATCATTATAAAGGAGACTTTCAATTTCTCCTAGGTTGGCTTTGAAATCAAAGAGATCATCATCACTTTCTGATGAAAGTGGAATGATGTGAGTGAGTTCATCAGTAAACTCCTCAAGAAGAGGATCAACATCAAAATGTGAAAGTGATGCCTCAACATTCTCAATGTCTCCATAAGATTTACAATCATCGCTAAAATCGGAAAAAGTCTCAAAATGATCTTTTGAACACTCAAGAGGGGAAGGGATATCACACATATGGTCAAAAGTTCCATGTGACTCTCTCGGGATTGGGATAAGGTCCTCAACACTAGACTTTATGAATTCGTCCGATTCCTTTTCAGGAACAGTGTCAAGATGCTCGTCCCCCATGTTCAGAGAGTGAGTGGGAGCTTCGGGTGTGATAGCAGTTGTTTGAGAATGAATCTCAACTGCTGGGATATCAACTGATGAATTTGATGAATCTTTATCAAATTGTAGGCTATCAAGTGCATCCTCATCATCACTGTCATCAGGAATAAAACGAAATTGAGAGCTAGATCTGGCTGCTTTTTCTTTTGAAATTGATTCCCTAATAGATTTTTCAAAAGCAATTTGGGAATTTATTTTAGCAGCCTACTCTTCAGCTAGCAATTCTTCCATGGATTTCTCATGTAATTTTTGAATGACGGGACATTGTGGGAGTGGAGATTTGTCAAAACCGGAAGGTTGACATTGATAATCATCATGAGGACCCCCACAATATACACAAGAAAAACTGGGAACATTATGAAATGCTGTTTTACTCAACTCCTCAGTTCTTTTCACTGACTCCAGAAGCTCTAGATAAGTGTCTTGTTGGGTTTGCTGAGGAGTTTGAGTCATTTGGCACTGTGGAAGTTGGTCGTGATATGGATAGTCATAATTGTTACAAGGAAATGGATTCCCTGTTTGACAATCAGAGCTGAAATGGGGACCTCCACAGTTCTCACAACAGTAAAACTGTTGAGCCTGGATTGGTGAATCATATGGATATTGGTCATAACCAAAGTTCTGAGCATCACCGGAAAACTGTTCATAGACAAACGTGTTCCCGGATTGACACTCAAATCCTTGGTGAGGACCTCCACAAAATTCACAGCAGTTATGTTGATTATATGAAGATAAGTCGGGCTGTGGTGGGTAATTGGAAAAATTTGAGGGGTCGTTACATGAGTTCGGATTAGGATCATAATCAAATGAATTCCTCGAACCACAAAACAAACAACTCCCGTTCCGAATATCATTACCACACTGTACACACGTACACCAGCGATAGGGTGAACCAAGAAGAGGCTCACCACAACCGACACAAGGAATAAACGATTCTATTTGAGAGTTATGAGAAGGAATCAGTTCATTCAAAGAATCAACAAAACCAACATGGTGATCCGAATGACTATTAAGACTCGAAGAACATTTTGAAAAATCCGGAGGTGGGACAAGTGGTGTGCTCTGAGAGCTAGCAATTTCCACCACTTCCGTTATGGTCTCCGGTTTTGGTTCTTGAGAAACGTGAACATTAGGCAAGTCATTCTTGCTAGTCACCGGTCTAAACTCTGCATGTTTGCTTTTAACCGTAAATCGTGAAAGTTTAGGATCAATTTTAGACGGCTTAAGAGCAATTGAGGGATTAGATCTTTGGATAACCGTAGGTTGGACGTATTTAGCACCTCCATTATCAGAGGGAAGTACCCGGTCCTTTGTCACCCCGGTTTCTCGTTCCATTTCCCTACGCAGAATTAATGGATCATTATGAACAACACGAATTCTTGACATTTGTGATAAAGTAGGAAGTTTTTCAACTTCGTTCCAGAATTCGTCGTAGTCGAGAGATTCCATGAGAATAGAAGAAGTTAGAATCAAATGGATAGAGGGTAAAGGAATAAAGAATCAAAAAGGGTAAGAGGGTAAAGATGAATATTTTTGGATTTTTGAAAAACATGCCATAAAAACAAAGAATGAAAATATTTTTGGTGTTGTTAACACTTTAGGAAAAGTGTTAATGAACTTTTTGATTATTATTAACTTTACAGAAAACTGTTTACAAACGATGGTACATGTGCAAGTACGGGTCTGAAAAATGCTTAAAACACGCTTACAGCCTCCCCGGCAGCGGCGCCAAAATTTGATTGGTCCCGAACCGTCAAGTTATATTACACAAGCTAGCCACTTGTGAATGGCCAACCGTAATAAACTTAAAACAGCTCAGAAACAAATGCAATTTAAGATCAGAGGAATACAGTGGATTCCTGGGTCGTTAAGTCCCACGGAGGATGAATTGGTGTTAAACAACTTCAGATGTCGAATAATCACTAAGGATAGTGATCAGAAAGGATTTTGAAATATTTATACCTAAAGAAAAGATTTATAAATTACAGGGGCTTAAATGCAAATTAAAGAAAATTAAAAAGTTAAAATATATTAAATAAACGCTATCACTATTTTTAAAATGATGAACGTTTAAAACCTAAAAAGTACGTTTAAATAAAATTACGTAAACGTACAAAATAAAACATGAGTTTTAAGAAATAAAAGGCCTACAAATATAAAAATGACATTTTTATAATCCTAATAATAAAAGAAAATTATTAGAAAAAGAAAATTATTTTTAAAACTATTTATTTAATTATTATTAATTAAAAACTACTTATTAAGTATTTAAAATGTACTAAAAATATAAGAAAATACAAAATTAACCTAGAAAAATGAAATTATAACTTAGAAAAATCTAAAATATGATAAAAATTATTTTAAAACTGCAAATATATTTTTTAGACTTTTTATGTATTTATTATTAATTTAATACTATTTAAAACTAATTAAAATGCTAGAAAATACTATTTAAACCAAGAAAATTATGGAAAAATATTTTTTATGACTTTTATATTTATCTTAATCTATGAAAATTGAAAACATATTTTTTAAAACTTTTTCTGATTTATTTGTATTAAAAGCTATTTAAAAAGACTTAAAAACTGTTTTAAATAAGGAAAAATACTAAACAGTGATGGAAAAATCTGAAAAATTCAGGAAAATACTAAAATATTATTCTTAATCTATGAAAAATATAAAAACATATGCTCATGTGGAGGAAAATGCAACTGCAGTGGATTGGCTTATAAATAAGC